>DXKC01006701.1:0-14388 GCA_031170775.1 Cymbopogon citratus
ACTATGTCTCATAGTCTCAGCATGCCGGTGATGACCGGGGTGCCCCAGGGCTGAATGATTGGGTGGCATTGGCCTAGGCTAGGAGGGGGCCGGAATCTCCCTAGACAGGGGCCTCTGTCGATGATGGCTATCTTGTGGAATTGTGAAACCTCTGCAAAGTGTATGGTTGATCAATCGATACATATGCCATTTCGATGGCAATGGACCTTTCCTAAGTACTGCTTCTCTGGGCTAGTGAGATGAGTCCTTCTATCCTCCCCTGGTTATGTTGGATGCCGGCGTTGCCATTGAGGCAAGGGCGAGAGGGAGTTGCCCTTGCCGCCTAGAGAGTGAGAGTGTGGTGAGATGTGTGTGGTGATGGGTGGGAGAACATGTGTGGAGATATTGATGGATTAAAACTTGATGAACTATTAATTATTATTTACTACTTGTTGCTACTTCACATGAGCTAGGATGCAACCCACAGCCAAATTATTAGGATTGCTAGATCCCTTTATTTTCTATTTCCACTAAAGCTCATTGGTGCTGACCATGGCCTGCATACATCTGGCAGTGTGCAGATTTTCTGACTTCCAGAGATAATGAGATTTAGAAGGATTAGATAGTCTCGTGCATACGCTCAAGTTTGGTTTGGAGGATCAAGTCTATGCCCGCTAACATTCTACGCTAACTCTGATGATTTCGTGAAGGAGGAGCCTTCACCCACTAACGTGCTATGCTGATATCTTTTTGATACATCGTCAATAGATTAACATGTAATAGGTGTGTTGTCAAGTGTTGTAATACCATATAAATTTGTAATCTTACGATATATGACTGTAATATCAGCTAATATATGATAATGTGATGGAGTTATTTTATAGCGCTGTCACATTATACCTCGAATCTATGGATTTTCCCTCCGTGAAAAATCGAGATCATTTCAGTAAGTAAAAGATAGGAAGGGTGAGGTGATTCCAATGATCCAATCTAAGGATAATTGGTAGAGTGTTAGCTAGGTAGGAGGACAACGAGTGAGTAAAGGACTCCTATGTATCTAACTTTACTTTAGTAAACTTAACTTAATAGATATCTAACTCAACTATATCGGTGCCTTACTTCTGTGTGTGAGGGATAACCGAGACAGTAAGACGCTTAAGAGGTTTTTCACCTCACCCCCTTACCTGAAGCGACTAAGCTTATAGCCGCCTTACCTTTTAAGAACTAGCCTAAGTACAAGAGGAGATCCTAATGCTGTCCATGATCTGTCACATACTAGGGAGTGCACTCCTACTTTCCGTGCAAGCCAGTGGTAATCAAAGGTAAGACTAAGTATAAGCACCACACTTACACTTACTCTTAAGCACCACGCTTACACTTACTCTTATGACTCTAGCTAATGCGCTGATAGCTAGAGCTCCTTTCGGACAATGATGCACACAAAAGGAGTTGTTTACATGTCACCAATATAACTAAGGCAGCTATATTAATAAGACAAGTGCATAACATGACTATAAAAGACTTGCGCTAAATAAGTACTCAGTAAAGTAAAGTAAGAATGGTATATTGATGAAAGTCTTACAAAAGAAGGAAGGTACAAGAGCTATACCAGACTCTCTAGAAGACGACTCTGGAGACCCCGAGCTTCACTCAACTCGACTCTAACTCCCACTCTAGACTAACTACTACTACTCTTAAGCTTGAATGCTTGAAAGCTTGGAATCTTGGAATTGCACACCTGAGATGAAGGATGGAGGCTGCCTTTTATAGAGGGAGGTGGAGTAGGGGCTACTCCACCGCCATGTTAGCGATCCGCATGATGCTACCTCTCCCTTGGATCAAACGACCTTCAAACCGCCATTGGATGGACGGCATCGGCAATTTGCACATGTGAGAGGCGTGCCAAGGTCGGTGGGAGCCAACCGACCTTGGGTGGCCGTACCAAGGGGTCGACCGACCCCCTCCCTAGCAGGTGGGCCCACCTCGATCCTCTAGGGGGTGTCCCCACTTGTCATGTGAAGTGGCTTGATCAGTTGATAAACTTTCATCACGTTGCATGCTTCGTTGTAGGCCCATGAATCCATGTGAAATAATCTTCCATCGTCGAGAGAAAGCACAAGTTGATCTAATGGTGGAAATGGACTCTAGGGAGCTTGTCATGGACCATGCTCGAAACTCAAGCCAGGGAGGCTCCAAGTGGGGGTCGGCCGATCCCCATGTGGACCCCTCCTGAGCTTTGTTTTGTTGTTTCCTGCAAGCATAAGCTAAGAGTACAAGTAGAACTGATTATTGATAAAGTATGCTCATGTTATGCTATTTTTTCTTAAAATCAAGGCATGTTGCTGGTGTTTTGAGTATGGATTTCTATGGTTTATCCACCGTTAACAAAGAACAAACAAGATCAAGATGGCATTGTGGTGAGAAACAAAGCAAGACTAGTTGCTTAAGATTACACTCAAATAGAGGGTCTTGACTTTGGTGAAACATATGCACCGGTTGTAAGATTGGACGCAATTAGAATCTTATTAGCCTATGCATGTGCCCATGATATCAAGCTATATCAAATGGATGTAAAAAGTGTATTTCTCAATGGGATCATCAATGAGTTGGTATGTGTTGAACAACCTCCCGATTTTGAAGATGATAAGAAGCCTAACTATGTGTACAAACTAAAGAAGGCACTTTATGGTTTCAAGCAAGCACCTAGAGCATGGTATAAGAGGTTAAGGAATTTCCTTCTCACAAAGGGGTTCAAGATAGAAAAAGTTGATACAACTCTATTCACCGAGAAGATTGGCAATGATCTATTTATAGTGCAAATATATATTGATGATATCATCTTTGGGCAATCGATGAAGATTATTGCAAGGAGTTTGGTGAAATGATGGCCAAAGAGTTTGAAGTGTCTATGATTGGTGAACTTAGCTTCTTCCTTGGTCTCCAAGTCAAGCAATTGAAGAGTGGTACTTTTGTGAGTCAAGGGAAGTACATAAGAAACATGTTGAAGAAGTTTGGAATGCAAGATACAAAGCCAATTGCTACTCCTATGGGAACCAATGACAATCTAGATAGTGATCTTAGTGGCAATATGGTGAACCAAAGAGAATATCGATCTCTAATTAGAAGCCTTCTCTATGTGATCGCATCAAGACCTGATGTCATGTTTAGTGTGTGCATGGGTGCAAGATATCAAGCCTCACCAAGAGAGAGTCATCTCAAGGCCGCAAAAAGAATTTTGAGGTACTTGAAGCATACACAAGATGTTGGACTATGTATCCCAAGGGGTCGAGTTTTGAGTTGATTGGATATTCAGACTCCGACTATGGGTGTTGCAAGATCAAGAAAGAGCACTAGTGACACATGTCAATTTCTTAGAAGATCTTTAGTATCATGGTCCTCAAAGAAACAAAATACCATGGCAATTTCTACCACTAAAGCTGAATATATAAGTGCTGGTAGTTATTATGCACAATTGCTTTGGATGAAGTCAACTTTGAAGGATTATAGTCTCAACTTCAAAAATATGACATTCATTTGTGACAATGAAAGTGCAATCAAGATGACACAAAACCCGGTTCAACATGGAAGAACAAAGCACATTGATATAAGGCATCATTTCATAAGTCATCAACAAAAGAGTGATATTTCTATTGAGAGTGTGGGCACCGATGATCAATTGCCGATATACTCACCAAGCCACTTGATTAGAACAGGTTTTGCAAGCTAAGGAATGAATTGAATATTCTTGACTTCTCAAACATGAGTTGAATGCACCCGTCTACTTGATGACATGCCTCTCCTTCGACAAAACAAGGTGAAATTGTATTAACATGTCATTCATGTGCTATTAGGACTTGTTAGCTCATATAGACATACAAGTTGCATTTTAAGTGCATTCATGAAAAATCAAATGAATTTAATGCTTATATGGTACCACTATTGCTTCTATGATCTAGTGGTAGCATATGACATGTTTGTGGCTTGTAATTCTAGTGTTGAATCTAGAGAACTTGCTATAAGTGTTTAATTCAATATAGGAATGATAACCCTTCTAGTGAGATGTGAAGAATCTTGTCTTTGTAGGACCGGTAATGGCGACTAGAGGGGGTGAATAGGAGCCTCAAATTTGTTTCAAAACTCTGGTCCTCGGCTCTATCACTTAACCCCAAAAAACAAATTACACACCATGATGTCTATAACCTAATAGAAAGGGTGGATGTTTTCTATGAACATAGCGGGACACCACAACGCAAACGGAACGAAGATCAGAGTTCAAACACTCAAAAACTGCAGCACGGAAACAGCACGGAGTGCTTACACAAGAAAATTCACAACCCTATCCAAATGGTGTCCAAATCTCATGAAATTTCAACTCTAGCTTCAAGACACCATGAAAAACCGCTCCAAAAATTTTCAGCTCAAAATTCAAAGGTTAAATGGGCTGGACGCGTCTGGTATTCAGGCCAGACGTGTTTGGTATTTTCAGCAGAATAGGCTGAGAGAAAAATCGAAAACCTACCCAAACATTGTCCAAAAGTTATGAAATTTTAACCATAGGTTCTTGACACCAAGGAGCAGGTTGCCACATAATTTCAGCTCAAAATTCCAAAGTTTGGTGGGCTGAACACGTCTGGTATTCAGGCCAGACGTGTCTGGTATGCACGGGCAGATTTTGGAAAAATTCAATTTCAAGACTAAAACTCAACCAAATCAACTCTGATTGATCTAAAATTTTATAGGAAGGTTCTTGTGAGTGTTGAAAATATATCTTCAAGATATCAACACCCAATTCCAAGAATTCACCATGAAATTGAAAAAGGGACAAAAAATGGATCTTAGGAGACCTAGTGCAAGAAATCCATGAATCTCTGATCTCGTAAGGTTTCATAGCAATTTACTTAGTAAAAAGCCTCTACTCACTTTATAGATCAAGTTAGCACAAAATATTTAGATTGAAATGCCCTAGAAATAAAGAAATCATAATGTTCACGGAGGCATAAAAGATGAACTCGTAAAGAACACCAAGAACACGAAGACGCTATATAATGGCTATGTAAAAAACCATGTGTTCACAATCTCCCCCTTGATGAGTGCATTGACAACACCAACACAAAGCCAGAGAAAGCCCACTCAAATGACCAAAGCCAAAGAAAAGCTTGAAATGGGTCAGTTACAATGAGCAAAGTATGATCGCAAAACTTGGTCCCCAAAGACATGGACAATGGCTTGACGCAACCAAGTAGAGCAAAGCTAGCCCTAAAGAAGAGGCAGAAAACAGGCTCAGCACCGCTAGCAAAAGCCAAATTTGTTAAAAATGCCTAAAAATAGCTAGACCCTCAAGAAAGAGGCGAAGGCTCGACACATATAGCAAAGATAGCGAAGACAGCAAAGGAATTCCCCCTAGGAAGATGCAATCTCACATATGAATGCACTCTAGATTTGTGAATCTTTCTCCCCCTTGTTGGCAGTGCACTTATCAAGTTTTTAAATCACAGGAGATGCAACTCTCCCTCAAAATATGCTATGCATGCAAAATGATACAAATGCACAGCTTCAGGAATATAGCAATCAGAATGATAAGATCCTCTAACTAGTGCTAACCTGTGTGTAAGCAACAAGTACAAGTGCTAGCAAAAGCTCAAGTTGATCAGATGAAATGAAATATGGCATTTAAGCATTCTTGAGCAAGTTTTAAGCATTTTCAGGAAAGAGGTTCACCACCAAATGTAGCTACTAGCATATGCAAGCAGGAAATCATACTAGTGCTAACTCACGTATACAAGATGAACTAACCTATGCAATGTTCATACATCATGTTAGAGCAAGAGACCAACACTTGTGTTTTTTAAATTTTAAGTTATCAAAGTATGCAGCGGTATACAAGTATTAGTGAGACATGTGTATAAAAAGGCATCAATACTGTCACGCTAAAATATGAACCATGCCAAGCCAAAGAGCTTAAGATAATGATTTTGGACTTTACTACAAGGTTCAAATTCATTCCAAGTGCAATGGGAAGCTGTCTCAATACCTTGACATGGGACAGTAAAGATCCAACTCAAATTTTTGTCACACTTCACTTGGATTTTAAATTTTAGCACAAGTGGATCACTATTTATACAAAGCAAGTGTATGACTCAAGAAACATGAGACATAGCAACCGAGCATACCAGGAGAGCATATATGAAATCGACACATCCTACACATGCTAGTTGCCATACTTAGGATGAACATTTTTCAAGTTTCATCATTATTAAGTATGTTCATAGTTTCAAAATCAGCTTAGCTCATAATATGTGTTAAGTGATCAAAAAGAGCCTAAGCAACTAGCATCATCATGTCACACAAGTCATATTAAAAAGAGCATAGTCTCATTCTAACAGCTATATAAATGAAGCTCTAAAATGCTCTATCATACATGATGAGATGCAATGCAATATGATACAAATACAAAAGCAAAAGAAAGAGGAAATAAAGACTACTGTACAAGAACCAAAACTCCCCACATCTAAAATGGGAAGCAAACACCCAACTCCCCTCACAGCAGATTGAACTGGGCTTAGTCAAGGGTTTGGTGAAAATGTCTACAATTTGGCCTTGGGTGCCAATATGGTGTAGGTCAATGTATCCTTTCTCATAATGGTCTCTCAGGAAGTGGAACCTCACCTCTATATGTTTGGTTCTAGAGTGGAGAACTGGGTAATCTCACCTCTATGAGTTTGGTTCTAGAGTGGAGAACTGGGTTTTTGGCAACTACTATTGCACTGGTGCTATCATAGAAAAGAGACACTTTGGTGAAGTTTAGGCCATAGTCTCTCGTGGTGGCTACTATCCAAAGCAGCTAGGAGCAGCAAGCAGCAGCAACAACATACTTAGTCTCATAGGTAGATTGGGCTATAGTGGACTGCTTATGAGAAGACCAAGAGACAAGCGATGTACCTAAAAACTAGCACGTACCCGAAGTAGACTTCCTTTCAATCCAACACCCAGCGTAATCAGCATCACAAAAAACCAGAGAGTGAAAGAGTCGAAGAAGTCGGGTACCAAAGACCAAACATGTGAGTGTAGCGGAGATACCTTAACATGCACTTGACAGCCTGACGATGCGACGTGCGCGGTGAAGACTGGAACCATGCGCAGAGGCAGACCATGAACTGGATGTCTGGTTTCATCACTGTCAGGTACAATAGCGACCCGATCATGCTTCGTTACTCCTTTTGATCTACCGGTTCTCCCTCCAAGTCATCATCAAGGGCCGTCGTCATCGACATGAGTGTTGTGAGAGGCTTGGCCTCGCCCATATCGAACTTCTTCAGATGATCCTTCGTGTACTTCCCTTGATGGACAAAGATTCCTTCCTTAGTTTGCTTGATTTGAATCCCAAGGAAAACTGTTAGCTCCCCACCATACTCATCTTGAACTCCATGCTCATCATCTTAGAAAACTTTGGAACAAGTGAGTGAGAGGAGCCACCAAAAATAATGTCATCTACATAAATCTGAAAGATGAGTGTATCAATGCCTTGCTTGAGGAAAAACATAATTTTATCAACCGACCCTATTTTAAAACTTTTGGCAAGTAGAAAAGCTTTTAGGCGGTTGTACCAGGCTCTAGGTGCTTGTTTCAGACCATACAAGGCTTTGGAGAGTTTAAAAACATGGTCTGGATGCTTGTGATTTTCAAAACCAGGGGGTTGCTTCATATAAACCTCTTCCTCTATGTACCCATTTAGAAAAGCGCTTTTCACATCCATTTGGTACAGCTTAAAACCTTCAAAACTACAAAGGCTAGAAGAATCTTAATGGCTTCTAGGCAGGCAACAGGAGCAAAGGTTTCCTCAAAATCTATTCGCTCCTTCTGGATATAACCCTATGCAACCAGCCTCGCCTTGTTTATCACGACCACCCCATCCTCACTCTGTTAGTTTTGAAAACCCATTTTGTCCCAAAAGGATGGCAGTTTGGAGGTGGTGGCATCAAAACCAAACCCGGTTCCTTTCAAAATTTTCAAGCTCCTCATGCATGGCATTGACCCAATTAGGGTTCAACAAAGCGGTGCTAATATCTTTGGGCTCAAAATTGGCAACGAAAGTGGAATAAGCGAAGTGACAAATTTCATATGCTCATGACCACGTGACTCGCTAGTCAATGCCTCCAATCATCATCTGAGGAGGGTGATTGCGCTAGATGTAGCACAGCGCTTCCCTCAAAGAAGTCGCCTCCCCCTCAATGGCAACTGGTGCTCTCTCAGGTGCAGTCGATGTAGACTGAGGAAGCTGCTCGAATGGCCCCCAAGTCATGGAAGAAGAAGGGTCGGGGCCGTGAGCTGAAGTAGACGTCGCAGGGTCGATAGGGGCAGACGGTGGAGTCGGCTCGGGATCACCCCAATCAGCATCTTCCTGCTCCTCCTCCACAAAGATGGACGCACCATACTCATCATCACCTGCATGCTCAAAAACAGGTGTGGTACAAGGCATAGTTTCATCGAAGGTGGTGACTTTACAAGTCTCCATCACTCGGTTAGTTTTAAGGTTGAGCACACGATAAGCAGAAGAGTGAGTAGCATAATCTAGAAAATTCCTATCAAAAGACCGTGACTCAAACTTGTCCAAATTTCCCTGCTTTAGGATGAAACACTTGCAACCAAAGACCCTGAAGTGGCTCACTTTGGGTGTTTGACCAAACCGCAACTCATAAGAAGTTTTCTTTGTAAAAGCTCGAAGGAAAATGTGTTTGGAAACATGACAAGTAGTGTTGATAGCTTCGGCCCAATATCTCCTAGGAGTCCTATGGTCATCGAGCATCATCTTAGCCATCTCAACCAAAGTTCTGTTTTTGCACTCAACAATGCCATTTTGTTGAGGAACATATGTCGAGGAGAATTGGTGCTCAAGACCCAAAGAAGTGCAAAACTTTTCAAAGTTAGAATTCTTAAACTTGGTGCCATTGTCACTGCGGATAGCTCGCATAGCACTCTTGGGAAACTGGTTTTGCAAACAAAGGATCAAATCATGAGCTAGAGGAAAGGCCTCATCCTTGCTCTCCATGAAAAACACCCAAGAGTTTCTCAAAAAGTCATCCACGATCATTAGAACATACCACTTTCCTCCCTCAGACCTCACCCAGGATGGACCAACTGTGTCCATATGGAGGAGTTCTTTGGGTTTCTTGGTCATGATTTGGTTCACAGAAGGGTGAGAAGCGGTAGCCATCTTCCCATGTTGATAAGGGTGACAAACCATGTCCTTCTCAAACTTCAATTTGGGCAATCATCAGATTAGGTCCAAAGAGCTCAACCTAGTAAGTAGATTTAAACTCAAATGACTAAGTCTCCTATGCCACTTCCATAACTCAAAAGAAGAACTGGACATCAAACACAAAGCAGAGCCAAATGAGTGAGAGAAATCAGTTTAAAAAACTCGACCAAAAGAAGCAATCCAGCAAACAAGATCACCTTTGGAGTCCAAAACTCGAGAACAATCGATCTTAAAGCACACTTCGTAACCATCCAAAAGAAGTTGTGACACAGAAAGCAAGTTGAAATGCAAGTTGAAAACCAAAACAACATCCTTAAGAACAAAACTATCGTTCAGATGAATGGAACCATGCGACAACACTTTACCCTTACTATTGTCCCCAAAAGTGATATACTCCTTATATTTCATGGGACTGAGGCTGGAGAACCAATTTGAATTTTCGGTCATGTGGCACGAACAGCCAGAATCAATGAGCCACGTGTTCTCCAATCTGATCTCCTGCATCAGTAAAAAGGCAAAGAGTGAGCAAATGGTGCAACACTAGGGTTAGTGAAGTAAGGTGGAAACCAATGCTGACCCATTTGCCTAAAAGAGTTAGAAGGAAAAGAATTATACATGCCAAGTTCCATTTGGGGGGAACGATCACCACGTGGGGGAAAACATGGTCTGCTAGAGCTGTAGGACGCAAAGCCACGCCTCGAGGCTTAAAGTCATACTGGTCACGACCTAAACCACGTAGGGCATGACCACCTTGTGGTCTCTTAGCCTAAGGCCTAGCACCTTGAGGCCTTCCACCTCTAGGCCTAGTAGTGTGCCTCAGAATAGACCGTTCATGCACCCCATGAGAAGGATGGTACACGTCCCGGTTGTTCAACTCAAATCCCTCTTTCTCCTAAAATAGAACTCAAACAGGTGACCTTTCCTCTCACAGTAGTCACAGTGGTACCTCACCTCTCTCTTAGGTGGTGGATGATTCACTCTCTTATGGTTCTGGTTCGCTCTCAGTGAAGGTTTGCCTTTGGGTGGTTGTTCTTTGGGGGTGTTAGGTAGAGTGTCAAGTGGGTTCCTGAGGTAGTTAGGTTTTGAAATCCACACTTGCTTCTGAGAGAGCTGCCTTAGGAGGTTCTTCAAACACTCCATCCTTGACAGTGGACTGGATTGGCTGAGGCGGGGGCATTTTGATCATCTTGGGAGCTGTGGTTGGTTTCTCACTCGGGCTCAAACCACTGTGCTCAACAATCTTGCCAAACACACTTATACCCTTCCCACCTACAGCAAAGCCTACTCCCAATGTGTCAGTTCCCCTCCTAAACTAACTCATCATCATTCCCAACTGAGGCTCACTGCTCAACACCCAGCTCAGCATGGATCGAAGGAATGTGTTTTCTTCTTTAACCCTTTTCTTGTCATGTCTGCAATTGTCAATTTCCATTTCCAAAGCTTCACAGTAAGCATATTTAGTAACAATAGCAAACTCAGAGTTGGACTTCTCAAGCAAAGCAATTTTAGCATTTTTATCTTCAACTTCAGTTTGCAAAAGAGAACAAGATTTACAGCTAGGTAGAGCTGTAGGTTGAGCAGTAGCTTCATCAAATTTTTCAAGCAAAGCAACATACTTAGATTGCCAATTAGCAAGGTTAGTCATGTGAACTGCACAAGCATCGCATTCAGTTTCATTAGTTATGACTACCTGGTTTTTCTATGCCTCTTCAAGTTTATCAAGTACCATGTTAAGTTTCTTATAAAGCTCTTTCTTTTCTTGAGACTAACATTTACAATGATTCTCTAAATCAAACATCATTTCTATCAAGGCATCATTTTCAGCAGTGAGAGAATCAATAGTGGGAGGTACCTCTTCCTTAGACTTGTTGGTGTCGCCTGTCTCCCCCTCACCATGTGCCATGGTGCAGTAACCTCCGTGGTTGGGGATGGCGGTGAAGCAGATTCCATTGACGTGGTCCTGAGCTCTTGACTTGGTATCATCGTCATCGGAGTCACTGAAATCACTCATGGAGGTGATGCATGCCTGCTGCTTCTCCTAGAACTTGCAGAACAACTTCTCCTTGTACACTCTCTTGTCAAGGTTCTCCTTCTTCTTCTTGTGTTTGGAGGACTGGTACTCCTACTTGTCCTTGCGCTTGGAGTGGTCGTACTTGTTGTAGCCCTTGTCCTTATTGGGACAGTTGGCGATAAAGTGGTCAGGATCTCCAAACCCAAAATAGCCTTCCTTCTGGCCACCCCGTCGGCGGTTCAGATGGTTGTTCTAGTTCCGCGAGAGCCGTCTGATCACCAAAGCCAGCTCATTGTCTCCAACGCACTCCAGCTGCTTCTCTGTGGCAGTCAACAAAGAATACAAGGCAAAAGACAAGTGTAAAGTACTAGAAAAACTTGAACTTCCCTTACTAGACACCAGAGCCATTAAATAGTTGGGGCAGATGGATTCTTGATCTTTGCCTATGTCTGGATGTTGATCTTGATGGACTTGAGCTTGCTGAATAGCTCATCCATGGTAAGGGTGTAGTAGTTGGGCAATTCTTAGATCGCTGACACCTTCACATCCCACACCTTCCGATCTAGAGCGTATATAAGCTTAAGTGCTCTCTGATGATCATCATAAGGTATCTGAGGATTGTTCGCCTTTATTTTATTCATGATGGTTTGAAGACAAGCAAAAAGTGAATCAACTGACTCACCCTCCAGCAGAGAAAAGTTTTCATACTCGCACTTGTACGTCTCATAGAGTCTGGTTTTGATTTGAGGTATACCCTCATGATAGCTCTGATGCCTTACCCAGATCTCGTGAGCAGTTGTACTGTCAGAAACATGCTCGAACTTAGGAGTCGAGAGACTTTGAAAGAGGAGGCTATGAGCCTTGCTGTTCACCTCGTGTTGGTCAATCTGTTCCTGACTGACGCGAGCGTTAAGCACCTCGTAGTTGGCATCCTCACAAATTTCCCAAACTCACCAACCAACCCCTTGAAGGTATACGGACATGTGAATCTTTCAATAGTGGTAGTTCGTTCCATCAAAGGGTGGTGGCTTTCCCAAAAACTTATCCATATCACCTACTTTGGATCACGAACCGATTAAGGTAGAGTGATCCTTAACTGGCTCCGATGCCGATTGTAGGACTGGTAACGACAACCGGAGGGGGCGAATAGGAGTCTCAAATTTCTTTCAAAACTTTGGTCCTCGGCTCTATCACTTAACCCCAAGAAGCAAATTAAACACCATGATGTCTACAACCTAATAGAAAGGGTGGATGTTTCCTAGAAACACAGCGGGACACCACAAAGCAAACGGAATGAACATTGGAGTTCGAACACATAAAAACTGCAACATAAAAACAACACGGAGTGCTTGCACAAGAAAATTCACAAACCTATCAAACAATGTCCAAATCTCATAAAATTTTAACCCTATCTTCAAGACACCATGAAGAATATGTTCACAAATTTTCAGTTCAAAATTCAAAGGTTAGGCAGGCCGGACGCATCTGGTAGCCGGACATGTCTGGTATTTTTCAGCAGAACAGGCTGAGAGAGAAAAATTAAAAACCTGCCCAAACAATGTATAAAAATTATGAAATTGAACCATAGGTTCTTGACACCAAGGAGCAGGTCTCCACAAAATTTCAGCTCAAAATTCTAAAGTTTGGTAGGCCAGACACATCTGGTATTCTGGCCAGACATGTCTGGTATGCACGGGCAGATTTTGGAAAAATTCAATTTTGAAACTAAACCAAATCAACTCCAATTGACCTGAAATTTTGCAGAAGGGTTCCTAGGAGTGTTGAAAAGATATCTATAAGACATCAACACCCAATTCCTTGAATTCACCATGAAATGGAAAAAGGGATAAAAAGTGGATCTTAGGAGACCTAGCATAAAAAATCTATAAATCTCTGATCTCATGTGGTTTTAGAGCAATTCCCTTAGTAAAAAGCCTCTACTCACTTCATAGATCATGCTAGTACAAAAGATTCCGATCGAAAAGCTCTAGAAATGAAGAAATCATAAAGTTCTCAAAGGCACAAAAGATGAACTCGTAAAGAATACTAAGAACACGATTCAATCGCAAAACGCAACCATGGATCCAAAAGCCCAGAGGGCACGCACACTCTAAGGGGTGTGCTTTCTACGAACACAAGGAACAAAGAAGTTCATGACCTCTCTCTAGTGATCCATGGGGGAGGAGGAGAAACCCTAGCCTCTAGAAGGTGAAAATATAAAATAGGCGAGGTAAGTTGGAGTTGGGGGTCTCGACCTCTATTTATAGGTACATTTGGACATTCCTAAAATGCCCCTTGGATAACTTGAGCTAAACTAAACCACTCGAGGGCATTCTAGTCCAATTCATGATAACTTGATTCGATGGCCACCGCGCCTTCTCACCGGTAGCCTTGCATCTACATAATCTCCTCGATGCCACCACATGCCGTCTGTCCGCGCCGGGACCGACCCGGGTTTTGAGGCCCAAACCCGTGAAACCCGCCTCCGTGAGTAGTGTGTCACACACGCATCCCCGCTGATAGTTTTGAGGTGAAACCACCAAACCTCGCTGATGGTTTTGAGGCCAAACCACCAAACCGCCGCGAGTAGCGTGCCGCACACATCCCCGCCATGTCATCTTGAACCTGTTGATGTCCCAAATGTTGGCCACTGCGGCTAGCACTCGGCCATATGGTCCCTCAGTCTAAGCCACCACGTCCGCCCTTCACCGCACCCGGTCCGTCAGCACGGCACGTCCGCTTGACCTTCTCCTGACCGTCACTAACGCCTCCGGACTCCACACCTGCACATCACAAGCTAAGAGACACCATTTCGACACAATATACCCTGTGCCTAGGATTAGCAGAACCACCATCAACCGACCAACCACAAGTGTTGGACCTTCTTGACAATCACTCATCACACACAAAGATGCGACACAATGGCTATGGAAAAAGCCATGTGTTCGCACATGCTACAGAGGCCTAAGTATAACAACATGGAACCAGATCCTGTTGACTTCTTTGGGGAGTGTAAGAATAGTCCACAAACTGGTCATACTCCTTTGGCAAATCAGATATATATAAGTTACTTTATGATTGGACATATGTACTGAACTCAATGAAATAATTCTTGATTCAACAATGATGTTTGGACCTTGTT
>DXKC01006703.1:0-13558 GCA_031170775.1 Cymbopogon citratus
GTGGGGAAGAAGGTGATGATCCGCGCGAACCACTTCCTCGTCAACGTCGCCGACAACAACCCGTTCCACTATGATGTGAGCTAGCACTCCTTCCTCCTCCTCATCTCCCCCCTCGTGTACTAGTATCTTCTTGAATCCATGCATGCTTTGGTGAGATCTGGTAGTTCGATCTGTGTGCGTGAGTCCGGGGTATCGATGCGTACGTATGATGACGTGATAGCATGCAGCGTGTGATGATTGGTTCTGCTCTCGTTTTGGTTCTTGCCTTTCTTTTGTTCTTGATCCGTCGGATCCAGAGTTTCTGCTGCTTGTTCTTGTGGTTTCTCGTTCGTTTGGTTCTTGGCCAACTAGCACATGAATGAAAATCATGCGTTTCCAGTGCTATGCTATGCACGTTCATGTGGGGCTTCTTTTCGTGGTTCTTTGCGCCAAAGCAGTGACTTTCTCTTGTCCATGGTGCTGTTGCCTCGGTGATGGGACTGTTATTCATCTGGTCACCTCCCGTACTCCTTTGAAAAAAAAAATAGCAGGCTTTCTCTGCAGCGGTTTTTTGACTGTTTCTTGAGAAAGTGGACGGCAGATCAGAGCCCAGCTCCGTAAAAGGTGCGAGCCTGAACGGAGAATCATTGCCAGATGCGTTGGAAATCGCATCGATCTGCATCTACGTGCTCGGCTTCATCCGTTTGGTTCGTGTTCTTTCGTTGGCTGTCGTTTGAGCGCACAAGCTTTTTCAGCTTTCAGCAGCAGGGATTTTCTTTTCGAATCTTTTGCGTCTTTTTTTCATTTTGAAACTGTCCAATTTGAAAATCTCTCCCGGCTTGCAGTGAGCCTCGTGTCGTGCAACACATTACAAAACGTTTCATTGTTGCGCAGAAAGGCCACAGCCTGTGCTGTCTTGTTCTGTTTTCCTTTTTCTTCTTTCCTTTCTGATCTGTCAGATGCAGTTTTTGTCCTGCTTGTTTCAACTTTTTGACAAAGCAGTTCCATATATTTTTCTTGCTTGTGTGAGAGATGGCCGTCCATTTCCATGAACCAAAATTTGGAGAAGCAAAGCCATAATGCAGATGCATCGTCATGCATATTATTCGTGCAGCTTCTTCAGACGGTTGTACCAAGTTGGGGATGTGTTCTATTGTTTGCCTTCCAATGGAGTACTGTAAAAGCTTTTGATGCTAACAGCTGCTGCGTTCTTGCAGCATGGTAGTACATATTTGGCATCTTGTTACCTTGTCCATCTTTTTGGTTCTGTCGCTGCCCTTCTTTGCGGTCTCTTGGTTTTGAACTGTACCAGCTGAACACGGTCAGATCCATTGTGGGTTTCTACGGTGAGTGGAGCCTTCTGCAGCAATGTTGCATATAGTTCCAAAGTTGGTCAGGAGACCTGTCTGTACGAGAGGGGAGATCCTATGTGTTGTTTCCTTTTTGGAACATTTCTTGGAGTTTTCTAATCTTCGATTGACCATACAAAAATTTACCATGTCCTTGTCTAGGGCAGTAACTTTTCTTTGGTACATAAATGATCGATGCTTTTTGAATGTAGTAAATTCTCGACCAAAGGGTTTCTCGGTGAACCGTGTTTTATTTTACAAATGTTTGAATTTATTCTCAATGATTAGTAGTCAATGGAAGCTCTTTAATGGTTGTAATTTTGCTACCATTGCCGTAAATATGTAAGGTTACAATTTCAAAGCTTCTTTAATAACACCTTATTTGCTATCTTTAATCAATTAATTAAGTAGTTTTTTTCTCGCAAAAAAAATTAATTAAGTAGATTTGTTCTATCTTTTCTGTCCTGCTTAAAAGTGCAACCTGATTGGGCCCATTTCTGTCATGTTTACAAGTGCAACCTGATTGGGCCCATTTCTGTCCTGTTGGCACACCTTCCCCCACAGGCAGCCCCATTTCGTCCAACCACCAACACCCGCGCACTCTCTCTCCACCGCCGCCGCCGAGCTCGGATCGACTCAGCGGCCGGCGGCCCGCGTGTCGCCGGGAAGCCGCGCCTCTCCCCTGCCGCAGCTTAGCAATATAGAAGAACCATAGTCAATTCGACTTGTTGGGGCTCCCAGATTGGGCCCTTTTCTAGCCAACAGTCCACGCCACTGGATCCCCATGGCAGCGTCGGAACCAAATTGGCTTCCCAGGCTCTGCCGCACCAAGCAACCACACCATGGCCACCACCTCCAAAATGCAGATCCTCTTCAACCCCATTGTAGTCTAATTGGCTTGTCAATCCACCCAGAACTTGAGAATATCCTTCAAAATTTATTGTAAGCTGCTTTAATTTTTCTTAACCCTAGGATAAGTAACTTGGTATGCTGTATTGTTTACTGAATCTTGGATTCATCATCCTTCGACTAAGGATACTAATTTCTTTACTGTTTATTTGTGTGCTTTCTTGTGTGAAACCATGGTCCAGTTAATCTCAATAATATGATTGATTCATTTTGCCTGGTGTTTTTGTGTCTTTTAGGTTTCTATTAATCCTGAGTCAAAGTCAAGAGCAACAAACAGGGAAGTTCTCAATGAACTCATCAAGTTGCATGGGAAGACAGCTCTGGGTGGCAAATTGCCTGCCTATGATGGAAGGAAGAGTCTTTATACTGCTGGATCACTTCCTTTTGAATCAGAGGAGTTTGTGGTTACACTGATTGATCCAGAAAAGAAGGACAAAGAAAGGTCTTCCCTGATCCTATTTTGGACCACTTTTCAGAATTACATGAGAGTTATTACTCACATGCACATATTAATCCTTTTCAATTTACAGGGCGGAGAGAGAGTACAAGATCACAATTCGTATAGCTGGGAGAACAGATTTGTACCACCTTCAGCAGTTTCTGTGTGGAAGACAGAGGGATATGCCTCAAGAAACCATACAAGTACTTGATGTTGTCCTCAGGGAATTGCCATCTTGGAAGTATAATAGCTACACTCTAGTTCCTGCTTTGAATTTTGCTTGAGTAACCTTCTATCCAGGGTACTGACAGTTTTGGTGTCGCTGCAGTTATGTCACAGTATCCAGATCCTTTTTCTCTACTACTTTTGGTCACAGAGGCGACATTGGTGAGGGGCTTGAGTGTTGGAGGGGTTACTACCAAAGCCTGCACCCAACACACATGGGGCTTTCACTGAATATAGGTAATACCTTGTTTATGATTTTGGTGGCCCATGCCTTTTGTTTGATATGTTTTGGTAATTAACATTGGTTTAAATGTTTCCTTTTGCAGACATATCAGCAACATCCTTCTTTAAGCCTGTAACAGTTAACAAATTTGTGGAGGAGTTCCTGAACTTGCGTGATACATCTCGGCCTTTGTCAGACAGAGATCGTGTGAAGGTAATGTGTTTACACACTGACAATCTAGAAAACTTCTTGTACAGTACATCAATCTATTGGCTATTTTTCTTGAGTAATCTCATATGACTTTTATTGTCATCAGATAAAGAAAGCATTACGTGGAGTTCGCATTGAAACAACTCATCAACAGGATCAAATCAGAAGATACAAGATAACAGGGGTTACTTCAATCCCTATGAGCCAGCTGATGTAAGTATCTATATGCAAATTCTGCCCTTTTTTCCATTCTCTCTACAACATTTATGTTCTGGAATATATTAATACTAAGGTTAATCTTTGCAAGGTTTGCTTGAATATTCTGTGCATGTTTTTATGCGAATGTATGTAGGCAATGTATAAGACAGGGTCTAGGAGTAACAAATATGTTGAGAGAATATCCAGTCTGAGATTGACGTTTATGATTTGTGTAAACTAATGAACATTAATTCTGGATTACTGGCACAATAGTTGTAGTATTACAATTATCACAATTTGAACGATCTGGTGTCAGACCTGTTTTATCAACTTACTGCTCCTTTCTGTCATTTTAGATTTCCTGTTGATGATAAAGGAACAAGAAAGACCGTTGTGCAGTACTTTTGGGACAAATACAACTACAGTTTGAAGTATGGTTCTTGGCCTTGTCTTCAGGCTGGCAGTGATTCACGACCTGTGTATTTGCCTATGGAGGTACTGTATCCATGATCATTCAGTGGTACTTGAATTATTCATGTTAGGTTCATTGTTTTAATATAAAAATGGTTGTAGGTTTGCAAGATTGTAGAAGGGCAGAGATACTCTAAGAAGCTTAATGACAAACAAGTGACCAACATACTTAGAGCAACATGTAAACGTCCCCAAGAGAGGGAGCAGAGCATACGTGATGTACGCTTCTCGGCCATTATTCCTCTGCAGTTTATTTGAATAATTATTATCTCCGCAGGATATCATTTCTGATGACAAGTTTTCTTATGAGCTGCATAGATGGTTCTGCATAACAAGTATGCAGATGATAGGTTTGCTCAGGAGTTTGGCATCAAAGTTAGCAGTGATCTAGTGCTTGTTCCAGCCCGTGTGCTGCCTCCACCCATGGTAACTCCGCTGATATTTTTTCTTTGATAAAAGATTACTGTCCATGAATCACTTTTGTTTTATTCTTTGAGGAATAATCAGTTTCTTTGTTGTATTTCAGCTGAAATACCATGACTCTGGAAGGGAGAAAACTTGTGCGCCAAGTGTTGGACAGTGGAACATGATTGGCAAGGTGGCACTATGTTCTTACCTAGAAATTTATCTCTGAAGTTAGCGGAGCATAGCCATAGTTGTCAATAAATTTATTGTGAACTTGTCCAGCATCTTTGTGAACTGTTTGTCAAGCTTTTAGGAGTGTCTTTTCGTTTAATGCTGAAACATATCAATGCCGATTTTTCTAGACCAGTTTATGTAGATGTAATAACACTCTTTGACCACTGTTCTGGTATTCTTTTCCAGAAAATGATCAATGGAGGAACTATTGATAACTGGACTTGTTTGAACTTTTCACGCATGCGTCCTGAAGAGGTACAGAGGTTCTGTATGGATCTCACCCATATGTGCAATGCAACTGGAATGGTAAGTTCCTTACTATCTGGATATGTTCTCAAGTCATTCCAGACAGTTCACTATATATTGAAGTTAACTTCTAATTGTCGATGTAGGTTGTCAATCCACGTCCATTTGTTGATGTCAAGTCTGCAGCTCCTAACCATATAGAGAATGCTTTGAGAGATGTACACAGGAGAGCCACACAAATGCTTGCCCAACAAGGAGTGGGAAATCAGCTGCAGCTTCTAATCGTAATTCTGCCTGAAATTAGTGGTTCTTATGGTATGCAAACTTGTCTCTCGGTCTGGGTCATACACCTTTACAGTTGCATTAGGATTTTTGTTATATAAATGACTCCCCTACTTTTGCAGGTAAAATCAAAAGAGTCTGTGAGACTGACATTGGAATTGTATCCCAGTGTTGCTTGCCAAGGCATGCTAGCAGGCCAAACAAGCAATATTTGGAAAATGTTGCACTCAAAATCAATGTCAAGGTCTGAAAACCTATATTTTTTGCATCAAGTTTTTTCTTTTTCTTTTTCTTTTTCTTTTTGTTTTGGTTCTTTCATGTAGGAATATATCGATTCCTTTCATTTAAACAGGTTGGTGGGCGCAACACAGTTCTTGAGCGAGCCTTTGTACGCAATGGCATACCCTTTGTGTCAGAAGTCCCAACAATCATCTTTGGCGCAGATGTCACACACCCCCCACCAGGAGAGGACTCTGCATCATCCATTGCTGCTGTTAGTTTCTTCTTATAACTGTCAAGTTATCAATCATATTTCAGTTATATGAGTTGCTTACAATGTGTTATTCCTGTTCCTAATTTATTGCAATCTGTGCTATGTAAAAATAAATCATCATTCTGCACTTTTAACTTCCGTTGAAATTGTGTAGGTGGTGGCATCAATGGACTGGCCTGAAATCACCAAGTACAGAGGTCTGGTTTCTGCTCAACCACACCGACAAGAGATAATAGAAGATTTGTTTACTGTCACTAAGGATCCGCAGAAGGGGCACAATGTTAATGGTGGCATGATCAGGTAAGTTTTGGATTGATTTGAGTTGACTTTTTGTTAGTTATCAAATGGTTTATCTGGGTAACTGACATGGTCCTGTTTGCAGGGAGCTACTGATTGCTTTCCGCAGGAAGACAAACAGAAGGCCTGAGAGGATAATATTCTATAGGTATGTGTTCCAGATTCCTGTTTTTGGTTTATTTTTTCTACGCTATTGAGTGAAGTATGTTGACTTATCACGCCTATATAGGGATGGTGTAAGTGAAGGTCAATTCAGCCATGTACTTCTTCATGAAATGGATGCCATCAGAAAGGTAAGATTTCCAGCATCGTAATTTGTCTGTCAAATACAGTTTGCTTTGTCATATGCCCATGCCAATGGTTATGTTCCTTTCCATTTCAAGGCTTGTGCTTCTTTGGAGGAGGGATACCTACCTCCAGTCACATTTGTGGTTGTCCAGAAAAGACATCACACAAGGCTTTTCCCTGAGGTTCATGGAAGGCGTGATATGACTGATAAAAGTGGAAACATTCTTCCCGGTTAGTGTTCTGGTGTCACACTGCTATTGAGTTCATATAGCTGCTGCGCTGCTTCTGTAAGTATTTGCTGAACTGGGGTTGTTTTGTGCCTCACTTGTGCTGCAGGAACTGTGGTTGACCAACAGATTTGCCATCCTACTGAGTTTGATTTCTACTTGTGTAGTCATGCTGGTATTCAGGTATGTTGGTACCTCGGTGCACATTATTTTCCAGAAAAGTACTTATCAGATATTGAGCATCAAAAATATTTCTTGTCAGGGAACAAGTCGGCCCACCCATTACCATGTCCTCTATGATGAGAATCATTTTACTGCTGATGCACTGCAGTCACTGACGAACAACCTTTGCTACACGTAAGTTCAACTCGTCTTCACTCATGAGTGCTCTCTCTCTCTCTCTCACTCTGACTCTTTGATTTACCTAACATCTCTATTGTTAATTGATAAAACGCAGCTATGCTTGTTGGACCAGTGCTGTCTCAGTGGGTAAGTTCTTATTGTATCTCATGTTCTATTTCCTATCATGGTCTGCTCAGCTGATGCTTTGATTGATATGAGCTGTTTCCTTGTTAGCTTGAAACATGAGAAAATTTTAACTGCAAATTGGGAGTAGTGATTCAATGAGTGAACACATTGGCACAATTTCGTTTTAAAATTGTTAGTGTATTCTCAACCCATGCTACTGTGCTTAGTTTATTCAATGAGTGAACACGAATGGTATTCTCTCTGTCTGCGGCTCTGTGCAATGTGTTATCCAAATTTACATTGAAATAAATAATTAAGGGCATTGTTTTCAGCTCTAACACCATCTTTATCTGTTAGTTTCATGATCATTGTTTTTTGTTCTTATTGGTCCTATATTGTTGCCCTGTATAGCTGTAACTATCATATGAAGAACTTTTTTCTTGAACCACCTATCATTACCTTGTGCTCTTTTATTTATATTGTAGATGCAAAATAGTTGGTTAACAGTCATCACTAATGGTGTTCTTGCTTTCCAGTCCCACCAGCCTACTCCAAAGTAGCCTCTGTGTCAGAAGTCCCAACAATCATCTTTGGCACAAGTGTCATATCTCCCCCACCAAGAGAGGACTCCGCAAATCAAGACTATTCAGAACTGATTAAAGTTTCTGTTTTTCTTCGGGGGAAGGAAGTTGAACTTTTTGTCAGAAGATATGCTACTTTGGAGTATACTATAAATAAGGCAATGGATCAATCTGGAATCCACTTGAATGACATATATTTCCTGTCTGATGATGGGAGGATAATGGACTCAGACTCTATTCTTTACAAACAGCCGTGCATTTTAAGGTCGCGCCACAGGTTGAGAGGAGGTCGGAGACATGATCCTATTGAATTCATGGATATTATTGATCATGCAAGACAGAAGAACAACTTCTTTGACAAAGTTGTTCTGCCAGTTGGTCTTCAAATGCCAAAGAACGAAGCATATGGTATAAATCTGGGTGATTTCGCCAGAGAAGCATTTAAAATGTTGACCAAGGCTGTTGAAGATTGTCATGAAGATGGGTATACCTATGAGGGACGTTTCCGTATTACTGATCTATGGTATTATCCTGGCACTGAAATAGTTGAAATTAGGCGAAGAAGTAAGAAGAAACTCAACCAGGCCAATTACATTTTGGACCTTTTGGCTCTTCTGGATGTGATTGAGATGTGCTTTAGGTATAAAATTCGGAGAAATGTACATGGTTATCCCATGTATCTTGAGCCTTTGGCAGATTGGATTAGGGGCCTAACAGATACTGGAACGGAATATGCATCCAAGGTCAAAAGAGCCACAGTATTTCTAAATCCTGTTGGCTGGTCTTCAGCTGGCAGGATAATGTTATTTGACTCATTGATGTTGCATTACCATAAGTTGCTTAAAAAAGATAAAACGGCCTTCCATAAAGCACTTGGTAATGTTGCATCTTCTTCCAAATCTCCTTACACTTGGAAGCATAGATTGACTTCGACTGAAATGATAGATTTTGAGTTGAATGCTCCCAATGGAAAATATTATGCAAATCATTTTTTTGGGAGACTTGACTTTTCAAGGTGTTTCATAACACACGTTCTGAACAACATTGTAAGTGTTTCTTCCATTTTGTTTTTGTTTACACAAATTCTATTAAGGTACAGTGTACAGGTGAATTAAGACGTATATTAACAAATTTTGTGTATCATTTATTTGATTGTAGGCTAATGAGAAGCAAGCTGAGGCAGCAGTGTACTTTCTGGCAAAAAATCAGATAATTGAACTGATGCACTTATTGCTCTTGAAATATAAGCCACCAATAGCTGCTAGCAGTTCTACTGCGGGCACTTCAGTTCCTTCAGCCTCTACTATCTCTGATATTTATCTCTCCAATATTCCGACAGTCAATAGACTAGAAGTTTATCATTACTTTGGTTTCACTAGTAAGCCATCAAGCTGATGTTTAGGAGAAAAAATGTGTTTGGGCCAGGTATGTGCCACTGAAAATTGAGAGTTTGCCTAGTTACAGTTGAATCATAATTTTCTCTCTTATACTATGCCATTACCTCTAATCTGTTAGATGCTGTCACACTTAACCAAATCCATTGTTTTGATTCAGCTGAAATTTGGATTTAGTTCAGTCCATGTTAATCACTTTAGTTTAGTCCATGTTAATCACTTTACCAAGAATTTGGATTTGGATGGTGTAATGAGCAAATTGAAATTTGTTGTCATCTTACATACATCCGAATGTTTTGATTCAGCTGCTTTGTCACTGCTTATGTGTAGATATGGTATGCATTGTGCTGGTTCCTCCTTGTAGGACCTTTCAGGCTTGTGGCTTAAATTTGGGTAGCTAATTTGTTACTGCATCATTTTTATTGATCTGCTTCCCTGATTATGATATGTTTTTAGGCTAATCTCTTCTCCCTGTGGCATATTATAGGTGTTTGGAAAGCAGAAGGTCGAGCCTGTTGTGAAGGATGAAACTATGAAGGTGGTGGCGAAGCCGGCAATTGCGTTGAACCTAACCCATTTGGGGAATGAAATTGTAAATAATCTTTGGGTGTTTTATGGTGCTGAAGACTTCTTTGGTCTCCGAGAGTAGAACTATCATATTATATCATGCTAGTAGTCGTGGTAGTGGTTTGGGAATGGTTGGAGGTTGATGTAGCACATGTTTGTTATCGGTTTAGGGAAAAAACTAATTCTTGAATATCTTTTTATATTGCACCAGTCATGTTCTTGAGTATCTTTTTATATTACCGTCTAAATCTTATTATTCCATACTAACAATCAGATCTTCCTATGTAAAGATAGTAGATATATGCAGGTATCAGTCCTAAGATTATCCCATGTTATGTACAGTTGGTACTGCTTGCTACCACTATTGGCACTTCTGAAATACCCTATCCTGCATACCTTCCACCATGGTCAAGTAATTAATATTTGTAATGTCTTCACTATCACAAATGTTTTTTTATTAAATGTGGTCTTATAGTAGTGAAAGCTATAATTCTAACTGCAATGCATTGTTTCAGGGGTTGTCCTCAAACCTCAATTTACATGCACAACAAAAAGAAAGTTATACACAACAGTCCGGCATACCAATGAAACATGGTGGTCCTAGATTAAGCTTTAGAATCATGTAGCCAATGCCTTGCTGAACTTGATCGGTGAGCTCCTCCATCTCTATTCCTCTCATATTGATCCATCCCTTGTAGTGTTGCCATGTGACAATTCATTGGGTTAATCTGAGATTGATGATTTTCAGCCAACCATGCCGTTATGCAGTTAAGCCGTTAGACATCTAAATATTACCTCTGTGCTACACACATGATCGAACACGAAAGCAATATAAAAAGAAATTTGCTTGATTAGTTCATGGAGGAAAATTAGTACCGGTATTCCTATATATGTTTATGACGATTCTTAGCACAGCCTAGACACATGGTTTCATTGTTTATTATCATGGCTACTGTCTATGGACTGAACATTGCCAATTTACCCTCTTTCTAGCACCTAGCAGCTGGGGTTCCCAAGGATCAGCAACAAAGGTTGCCATGGTGCGTAGCTCGGCCTAAATAGCATACGTTCACTGTCGTTGTGTAGAATAGAGATTACATTTCTTTTCTGCTTTCTTCCAAATAATTTTTGCTTCAGGATGCAGCAGTGGTTCCATTCCTCGGTTGTATGGTGTGATGCTGACATTAAGGATAAAGAGATGAACCACAGAGGTAATATTTAGCTGCAGCGAATCAGGAGTTAGAAAATGCATCATACAGCTCTGGCATATCCCGTCGTCTTTCATGTACCCTCATGTTTTGATCGCAGCTGGAAGCTCCATTATACACGACTGCTTCTGCAGCTATGGGCGAAGCAGGTTGTGGATAGCTACTACTAACCCTGTGTAATATGCAAGGCCAGAATTTTAGCATCTAAGAACCTTGACAACTTACCTCTGTATGCAATGTTGTACTTCGGCATCTAAGAACCACGGCAAACATCGCCGGAACATGGTTTGTTTGAAGATCTCTGTGTCCGCGGGTATAGGATGGATCTGTCATTGGCATTGTGGATAGCCTGAATCTTCCAACCCTTTCAAAACTGTAAACTAAAAGTTACGTAGTCATCCACAATATGTAAAATTTGCTCTAAGTCGAACAAGAATGTAGCCATGCTCTTAGTTGATTATATTTTTCTTTTTGATACGATTCCTGCACCAAAAGCGGGCTAACGGATAGGGCCACGTCGCCCGTTAGCCCGCCTGCCGTCCGATCTGGCCAACTTGCTATGGCAGCCGTTCGATTGCAGATTGGATTTGCCTCTATCCGTTTCTTTCCCAACCCGAAACCTCAGGAACCTTCTCGGGCTCGAGCGGCGGCACAGGCGCCACCAGCGAGGCGGAGCCAAGCGACGGCCGCGACGGGGCCACCACGCTACTGCGCCGGTGGCCGAGGGCGCCTCGCGCTGCCATGGATGGTGGCCCCGGCACGCCGCCATGCTGGGATCAGGTCCGCCCCGCCATGACCAGGGGCCTCGCCAAAGCATCGTGGACTGGCGGCGCTGCTTCTCGCCCGCAGAGCCCGCGCGTACCGTGGCTGCATCGCCGGATCCGCATGGTCCTATGCTGACATGGGCGTGCGCTGCCAGTACAGCGGTACCTCGCAACGCCCACGCATCGTCGCGTGCTACTGGACCTGTATGCCGCGTGTCGAAGCAGCGACGCCCGACCTCCTCTGCCTCCACACGCCCGGACTCGCGCGCACTTCCTTCACATCGCCTCGGTAGAGAGGAGAGGAGATGCAGGAGACCAAGCAATGCGAGCTACTAACCTGTGCCGCAGGCAAGATCAATGGGGTACTCATGCTCAGAAGGTGTCTGATGAAATGCCGCAGCAGACATTCTTCGCGCGGAACATCGTATTCTCCAGTTGCACGCACGGCGACAATGTAATGCAGGAACTTTAGCTTTTCAATGTGGGCCTTGTTTAGATTGCTAGAAATTTCACTCTCTTTCCATCACATCACCATCACATTAATTTTTAGCTGTTTGTATGGAGCATTAAATTTAGGTAAAAATAAAAACTAATTACATAGTTTAGTTGGACATCACAAGACCAATCTTTTGAGCCTGACTAATCCATGATTGAACAATATTTGTCAAATAAAAACAAAAATACTACAATGTCCAGAATTCTAACTTTCTCCTTTTCAACTCCCATCTAAACGGGGCCGTGATGCTGAGGGGCTACCACTCTGCAGAAATCTCCAAGCACAGCCGCAAGGGCACATCGATTGGCAAAAAGACGTACAGTCGTCTTTTGTAGATCTGCTGAACATATGCAGGATCGAGGCAAAAAACTAAGGACTAATTACATATTAATAGGGTCATGAAAAGGCACTATTAAAGATTATTATCTTTTATACACAAACTTAGTATTTAAAGTATATATAACAACTTGAATGCAAGAAATCATAATTTTGGCAAAATTTGGGCAGCTGTATTCACAAATCTTAAACTCCTATAAAGTTAAGACCTACTATCTATTTCTCTAGCCTATCCTTGTGCCACATCATCCACTAACCAAACAGCAGCAGTCATGGTTCTGTTCGCATCTTCAGTTAATGAATAGCACTCACCGCTGGCCTTTACCATTCCATTCGCATGTTCAGTTAGCGAGACCCCACCTCCACCCACGCCTTATCATGTGGCGCATTTCTATGCATTCAAGGATGCAAGGGCACGTGAGAATCTGAGGAGGCATCATGCTGCTATATATAGCAATGCAGCACTGGACTGCCCCCTTCTTGCCTAAACCACCGAAAAACCAACTGGTCTTCTTCCTCCCTCCCTTCTCGAACCCTCTCCCCTTGCTACAGTTGAGAGGGGCGAAAGAAGGGCGATTTGGGCTCCCGCCGGCGAGACCGCCGCTCTCCTCCGCCTCCGGCGGCCCTCGGGGCCTCGGATGTGTGGGGGAATGGCTGATCTATGACCGGCGGTGTAGAGTAGGTCTTCCGGGCAGCGCTTTGTTGGTGGATGAGGCGCAGTCGCCGTGGAATAAGTCTATAATTATTTGAGAAATGTGCTACCTTTATATATGTATAATTATTACACCCTTTTGGCTATGAACTATATTCTTGTTTGGAAACATGCATTTGCTTGTGGTTCTGAGGAATTCGGCCATTCTCTCCTAATCAGGGTTCCTAGGAATTTGGTTCTCTTCTTATCAGCTAAATCCATGTATAAAAAAATGTGTTGTTAGGGAAAACCACACTCCTAGGGGTTTTGGTTACTCGACGCTTCGGCGGCTCGAGTTAGGGTTTCCCGCGAGTGCTAGGTTTCTTCCTTCCACCTCTGTGTTCCACCCTCCTGATCCTAATCCCTACGTACTTTTGCGGATCCACCGTCCTATCTCCACCAGCGTCCACCTAAATTCTCCGTGTTGGAGCCCAAACTCACGTTGCTAGCCCTCATCGCACCAATCAAGGAAGATCCTGCGGGGGAAACCTAATTGGTGTTGTGCCATGGGGTCGAACGCCGATAATGTGATCGGCCTGATGGAGAAGATGAAGCTGTCGGAGTCGGAGAAGAAGACA
>DXKC01006707.1:0-10136 GCA_031170775.1 Cymbopogon citratus
CCCCCCTCTAGCCATTTAGGACCTTTCAACTGGTCTCCTGGAAAGGATACGCTTGGGAACCGGACGTGCTCGCGTGCGCCAGATTTACAGCGTTTCCCGGGCGTGCGCCATCCGCCAGCGTGGCGTGGGTCCCGCCGCTCGTTCGTCCGCGCCGTGAGCAGGATGGGAGGGAGAGAAGGGGATGGCCGGCGGAGGAGGAGCTGTGCCCGCGGTGGGGAGGCGGACTGCTCTGCTCCTCCGACGCCGCTGCTCCGCCGCGCGGTTGAGCGCCGACGAGCGAGCCCGCCGCTGCCCTATGGCCATGGAGGTCCGCCGCCAGTGCTGCGAGAAGCGGTGGAGCTCGGCTTGGCGGTCGGCAGCCATGTGCATGACGAGCTCGAGGGAGGGCGGTCCAGCTCTATCTCGCGGAGCCAGGAGCACGAGGAAGAGGTGGCGTGCGAGATCTCCATGGCGGGCCCGCGGCGGAGGAGCAGAAACCCCGAGCCCCACCACCCGTCGCAGAGCAGTCCCGTCGTCGAGGCGCTCGCGTCGCCCGTCGCGCTCGTCGCTGCACTCGCGCTGCTCGCCCGTCGCCCGCCGCGCTCGCGCCGCCCGACACCCACCGCGCTTGCGCAGCCCGACGCAGGCCGACGGCGCGGCCATGGAGGTGGCAGCGGCGGCGGTGTGGTGGCTGCTGCTGTTGCGAGCAGGACAAGGGCGAGGTTGTTGCTGTTCCGGCCGCTCAGTTGGGTCCTTGACGGCATCGCGCGCTCGCCGGCCGAATCCTTCGTGCGTTCGCCGGCCGAATCCTCCGCGAGCTCGCCGGCCGCCCAATACAGCGCACTCGCCGGACGAATCCTCCACGCCGGGGCCGGGGTGCGCTGCCGCCGGTGAGCGTCGTCGCTCCGGGGCCGCGTCGTCGCTCGCGGCCGCCCGCCCTCTGCCCCTCCTCTGCTCGTGACGCCGAAGCCGCGGACGCCGGGCAGTGGTGGAGGCGGAGAAATAGCACTGCTCACCAAGTTCGCCAGGAGGTCCGCCGCTGCTCCGGGCCGAGCTCGCCCGCGCTCGTTCTCCGCCCGCACTCGCCGGCCACCTCCGTCGCGGTGCGCGCTCGCCGAAGGAGGAGGAGGCCCCGCTGGAGGGCGGCGAGGAGAAGGAGCCACCGAGGAGCTCGCACGGGGCGGCGTGGTGATGCTGGATCTTGTCACGTGGCGGCGGCCCATTGACATGGCGCGGCTCGTGGGCTGGCGGCCAGCGTCGGTGTCGGCGAGAGGAGGCACGGGAATGGTGAGGGAGGAGAGAGATAATGGGGAGAGAGAAGGTGGCGGATGGGGAAAACAAAAAGGAGGATGACATGTGGGTCCCATGGATATAGAGTAGGCTTGTAGAGGATGAATGAGTGCGGAAGATAGTTGTAAAGAGCGATGACCAGAAAAGAATATTCCTTTTAAAGAATGGAAATAGAGTAACATGAGTGCGGATAGCCTAACGAGACCTAAGTTACAGATGGCGGCTCAACTCATGATAAACGGAAATTGTTGTTTATCCTATATGGAACGAGCAATAATGAGTTAATGATTCCTCGACAGCAGCCAAACGGGTCAGTGTCGGTGCCCGTACGTGTACTGTACGAGAAAGGCGAAATAGCCACTTTAGTCCACAAACTATTGGGCGAGGCTCATTTTAGTCCCTCAACTATAAAAACGTCCAATATAGTCCCTCAACTATTGATTTACGGGTCAATCTCATACCTCCTCTTCAATTACTCGCCATGTGTTCCAGGCTCCATGCAAAATGTCAATGTTGCCCCTCTTTTCATCTTTAAGCAGCCTCACAGGTTCCATTGGAATAGATGTAGAAACAAATTTGAGATAATTGATGTCATATATGTCTCATGTCTGATGCACATGTTTTCGACATAACAAATTCAGGTGTTTACAAACTAATGATTGCATGATACAAATGCATTAATATTGTGATGAGGACTGTAGCCACACTATAAATAACAAAGCTAATTTAAGCAAACCATATAATTTACTTAGGTTGTGCCATGCACAACCGCCATGAGGAACAAGATGGGGAGAGAGGAAACTGGAAAGAGAGGGATGAAATAGTGGATGGCAATGCCACCAACCTCTATGTTATTGCGTAAGGATGGAAAGAAGGGTAAAATTGACATTTTGCATGGAGTTTGGGACACGTGGCGAGTAATTAAAGGGGAGGTGCAACATTGACCTGCAAATCAATAGTTTAGGACTAAATTGGACTTTTTCATAGTTGAGAGACCAATCTGAGTCTCGCCTAATAGTTTGGGGACCAAGATGGATATTTCGCCTACGAGAAAATAGGATACTGACGTGCTTTGTCTCCGATAGCGGGGTACCCTGGAGCGTGGAGACAGCGGAGCACAATAATAATACATTAATAATACAATATCGCCGACGAATGATGAACTGTTTGAATGCATCATGCGTGCGCAATTTGCTGATTTGCAGATGGCGCGTTACTGTCAGCAGTGTCAGCACGTGAGGAACGTGGCCGGGACTCGCAACGAGGAGTGGTAGCGAGGCGAGGAGTCTTGGCCATTGTGAGAGGAGAGATACACAATTCTGCTTTCTGCCTTTCCTGTTTTTAGGTCATATCGGTCCTTAAGCCCACAGTCTCTTGGTTCTAAAATATCCTGTTTTTAGGTCATATCGGTCCTTAAGCCCACAGTCTCTGGTTCTAAAATATAAGTATGGTTCTCGTTTCCAAGAGGTCAAATGATTTTAACTAAATATATAAGAAAATATTAATAGTTAAGATGCATAACTAGTAGCTAATCTTTTAATATATACTTATTTGGAGATACAAATGTTCTAATATTTTTCATCCTTCCAATCTCTCTGGTGAAAGAAAATTTTTTCTTCTATCTTACAACGTTGTGCAATACACCTCTCTAACTGGTCCCCTTTTGCTATTTGGTTTACCACTCTTGGATAATGATCCAAGAGTCTAGGACGTTGCAAGAAATGTTGGTTATTTTTCTTGTGAAAGAGATATAGCAACTCCTAATATTTTTTCTATAAATTTTTATCAAACTTAAGTGTTTAGCGGGCACAAATACTATAGCAACACTTATTTTAAGGGAGAGGTAGTATCGTATTAACAGTTCCTTAAACTTTATTTCTATATTTAAAATTATAGTAAAACATCAAAAAATTCTCTCCAACAGTTTTCTAAAATCGTTTCCTATTGTTAAGAGCTGCGCAAAAATTGAAGCTGGACGCGTATATATCCGCGTGCGCTTCCTGTGCGTATCGCCCCTCCTCGTGCCCATCGAGGCTTCCCGCGCATGGATCGATGTGTTTTTCTCTGGTCGAAGAGTGTCGGCGACAGGAATTATGACAGGGCATGTGCTTTTGCCGGTGTGTACGTGATGATTTTGCCGGCCGCTGTAGCTGATTCTCTGAACGAATCAGGTCAGGTGCTGTCTAATCATCACGGTGTTTGTTCATCAGAACCTGCTGATCGATGTGTCATTTGCTCCCGTACCTGCTGATCGATGTGAGTGATGATCAGAACAGAGATGATTTTCTCTGGTTGTCCACGGTGATGAATATACAATATTGATCATAGAGCATGAGTATAAAAAAGCGCGACGAGGGGTCCGGGATGCCGAACGGTTAGGATTAGGTACAGATGGGCTATGTTTTTTTATTTAGGAAGTCTTTTTTACCAAATGGAGATGGCATATTTTTTGACTTTCTATATCTTTTATCAACTTTCTAAAACTTAAAATTTAAGAAGCTTTTTTTAAGGAACTGTTGGAGACGTCAGGTCACTACTAGTTTGTGTTCTACTTGTCTATCGGAGAGCCTAGTCGGATTTTGCATAGTGGACACCAAATAATAAATCAAAGAGGGATAATTAATGTTCTAGAATGATGATGTATACACCAAATTATTGGGTGACTCGACGTCTCGACCTAACACTAGCCATGCCATCCATCATTCCATCAAGGTATTTAAAACATAACTTTCGTCGTGTTTTGTTGGAAGTTGGAACAAAAGAGATGTGATTTTCAGTTATCAGCTAGTTTGACAATTCTGGATCAATGCCGCTAATAAGTACAGAAAGTGATATTCCAAGTGTAAAGCATAAAGATTATGAGAGTGCCGATAGTACTCCGGTCTCCGTATAAGGTTAGCACTGAGCGGAGGGTCCAGACCATAATGATCTGCAGTCGCAAAGAAAAAAAAAAGGTACGACGATTTGCAGATGCCAGATGGCATGTGACTGGTGCAACTCTAAAAAAACCTAAACCCTAAACTCTACAAGACGCCGATCGACAATCCTGGGCGTTCGGTAATACCGAATCGATCGATCCGGTTCCTTGGTACTCTTGCAAATTCAGTTCCAAAAAAAACCAGTACCGATCGGTTCCTAAAAAAACTCAGTACCGAGCAAATTTGGTATCGGTACTTTCGGTTCGGTATCGGTATTTACTGAAAGAACCGAACAAACAGATTCCAGCAGAAACGGAGGTGGTCGTCGCTAGCTCGCTGCCTCACCTTGCGCACGTCCTTTCGCCTGGCGCCGGCTTTGAATGTTCGATGACGACGGCGGCCGTGTGGGGGCCGGCGGTGGGGGTCCTGCCGTGCTGGGTGAGGCAACGGACGAGGCCAGACTGTAAGCACGAGTAGCGATGGGCGATGCCGCGGCGCGAGGGCGGAGGGCCGACCGCAGGTGTGCGAGGCACTAGGGCTAGGCGAGGGCGGGCCGGCGGAGGCGGCGGCGTGCATAGCGAGGCCTGGGGGTGGCGGCGCGGGTGACGAGTGGCGGCCGAGCAGGTGAGGGTGAGGGTGAGGGTGAACTCATTTGCTATTGTGGGTGAGGGTTTGAGGACGATGGGCTCAAGTTACATGGGCTGCTGTTGGGCCTGCTAAAGAAGTTCGGTATTAATTCGGTATTTCAGTATACCGAGCTAGAATGCCGAATTTCCCTCGGTAAATTCGGTTCTCAGAAATCAAGAACCAAACCAGGAACCGGATTTTTCGGTTCCTGTATTTTTGTTTGGTTTTTAATATTTTCGGTTCGGTTCTCGGTATTTCGTGCCCAGGGCGACCCACTTTACCTTACCAGTTTGTCCAACTGGTACAGGAGAGCCATGTCTTTTCGAGTTGGATAATTCGTGTTTTAAAACTACTACACGATATTCACCTCGGAAAAGCACCATCCAAAATTTTGGGTGAATACACAAAACACTTAGCAGCAATTTATATAAGATTTCAACAGCAATTGGCAGAGAATAATATATTACAATCACCTATTCGTACGGAGAGAATCATTCTACGCTTGGCCGCCCCACAGCAATCATGCAAGATGAGCGAGCTGAAAAGGAATCTCCGACGTCACTTACGACCATGGTTTAAGTTTTTTAGAATGCCATTGAAAATATTTACCCTATCAACAAGGGATCCGGCCGATCATTAAAATTTACACCTAAGTTTTGAAAATCTCAGAATCCAACGTACACACTTCTGTCATCTCTTGGTTTCAGTTAGAACAACGTGGGCAGTGACGGATGATAGACGTATAGGGACCATGGCCCACCTCTGATTTCCATTGAGTAGTAAGATCAATGTTACCAGATCTGAGACCATGCAGTAGGACCATGACACCGACTCGATGACGATGAGCATTGATCAAGACGGGGTACCTGTACTGTGTGCCCACAGTGCGTGGCATCTCCTGGCATGGACCACGGGCGATTCGATTCGAGCATATTGTTCATGAATGAGAGGGACGTGGAGAATCTCCCTTTAATTATTCTCGCCGCTCTACGGTTAGGGCGTCCACGATGATAATAGCTAGGACTAGCTACGTAGTCAGTTTATGTGGAGGTGAGAGATAAGAAAAAAGATTATTTTATACTATTGGACCCACATGCTCATCTCACGTATTCTCGGGTTACGTGAAATAGACTATCTATTTGCTCGTAGCCAGTGACTACTCTCTCTCCTACTTTTTACTTGCCACGTCACATCTAGCTAATCAAACAGATAGCCATTGCGGATGACCTTACAGTCTATCTTTATAGATGTTCACGTGCGCACGTACAAAGCGAGAACAACCACTCACCCCAACCACCCTCGAATCCAAATCAAAAGACCACTTTCGCATCCCTCTAGTCCGTACTTCGCAGGCCGTAAATAGGGATTATTGGCAAAACCAAACCGATCGAGCTCCGTATGTAGACGAAAAAGGCTGTTTGATCTTCATGAAAAAAGAAGATTTGAACAAATTTTGTACCCAAACTAAACACGCCTTACCTACTCTTGAAAGAGAAGTACATGAAAAAGGTTATTTCAGCAAAATTTTGCACTCAAAATAAACATGCATTTGTTGTTACTCTCTTTTTCAAAAGCGCGCATTTGCACGTGTTTCATTAAATAGAATCAGAAGTTTTACACGTTCCACGACTGCACGGCGAGGGTCCGTGGCCAGCTGGAAATACACACAAACATAAATCATCAACTAGTGGTGGAGGGGTCTAGTTGTACTAAGCAAACACAAATTGTGCGACGGAGAAGGGGCGAATCAGTTGATAAGTGCGGCGAGCAACTGATTTGTTGTTACTCTTCAAAATTAACAAAATTGTTATGCATTGTCTGCTAGCTATGCATTGTATTTATGACCCATTTTTAACAAAATTGGACCTATTCTCTAAAACTTAAATTAATAATTTGTGTTTTTTTGGCTTGACTTCACATAGAAAAGGTTAGAGCAACTCCAACAATTTGTCAAAAATGAGGTTGTTATCCTTGAAAATTTGGAAAAAGAATAAAATTTTGTCTCCAACAGTTTGCCAAATAAAGTTGCTATTTTTAGGAACTTGCTATTCATCCCCTCCGCTGCGGGTGAAAAAGAATAACTTGTGCCCTTCTCTTTTTTTAATTTGGCAAGTTAAAGATAGCAAACTCTTAGAGCATCTCCAACAGTTTGGTAAATTTGGTTTGCCAAATCTTGAGTTTTGGTAAGTTGCTAAAATGGATGGAAAGTGAAATATTTGGTCATCTCCAACAGTTTGCTAAAATGACTTGCCAAATGAAAAAAAAAGGTCCCACATCTATTTATTTGTTTGGAGTTTACTGTCATTTGATGTACTGAACACTCAAATATAATTGCACTGAACTCGGTTATGTTTGCATTCAACCAAATGAAGTGTCATTTTATGATTGATATGCTGTACCGACCGGGTGAAATATTCTATGTCCAAGCATATACTGTTGACAGCGTTCGTATCATCGGCAATCATTGTGTCGGGTGCAGAGAATCAGCTGAAGAACGAATCAGCTTGCAGCCGACATGAACAGGGACTTCGCAGGCGACATGATCTGGGAGCGATGGCAAGCCATGTGCGCGCGGATAGCTGCACGCGTGGGAGGAGGATTTGGTAATTATTTGGCAAACGGATATACCAGATAGTTGGAGATGGTTTTATTATATTTTTTTGCTAAATTTTTAGGATGGTAAATCAAAAACCTAACTGTTGGACATGCTCGATGTCTTTTTTTTTAGCTTGATAAATCTTTTGAGAGTTGGCAAATCACAAGATTTGTCAAGTTAAAAGTAGCAAACTCTTAAAGATGCTCAGTAGCTAATTATGTGTTAGTTGTATTTATTCAAAAATTATGTGTTAGCTGTACTTCCTCCATTCTAAATTGTAAATCATTCTAAGAATCTTAGAGAGTCAAGCTTTCTTAAATTTGATCAAATTTATACGATAAGATAATAACAATTAAGATGTCAACTAAGTATATTAGATTTTTTGTTAGCTATATTTTTATAGTATACTTATTTGATGTTATAAATCTCTGTAATTCACTCAATAATTTTGGTCAAATTTAAAATACTTTGACTCTCTAAGATTCTTAGAATGGCTTGCAATTTGGAATAGAGGGAGTAGCTGCTAACGTGATGATGACTCAAACAAGTTGAGTTGATCTAAAATTTTCATGTATTATTTAACGAGTAGAGCTAGTTTCGTATCTACTATCTACTATCTACTATGTCTAAATAGGAGACCCTCACTACCATATTTTCCTGACTTCTTCTTGAGCCACGTCATCTCCTTTTTTCAGCCGACGTTCCATCTAGCACACCGACGATTCTTCTACCGCAACAAAGAGCGTGCACCGACGATTCTTCTACCACGGACGGAAGAAAACCAAAGGTTCGATGCAATCGAGTACGAACGGAAGAAAACCAAAGGTTTGCTGCAATCGATTATAAATAACTTTGGTCCGCCTCCACCATGCCCGTGCACAGCCAGCAGCACCGCACCCCGTCCACCGGGCTTGCCGGATCAGCAGTCGCGATGTCCCTTGCTGGATAGCCGGCTTCCCCTCGGCCATCGAGAATCACATACCCAGCATCACCGAGCAAGGAGATGGACCTTCGGCCTTCGGGGCTCAACCAGTGACGAAGCTGAAAAAATTTTAGAAGAGGCTAAACACATCCTAAATATAGAACATATTCTTCTCAAGACAACCAAGATGACTATTTTTAGCAGGGGCTTAGGAGGGGCTGCATGCACTAATCAGGTTTAGGGGGGCTGAAGCCCGGGTAGCCCCCCGCTGGCTTCGTCGCTGGGCTCAACATCATCTCCGCCGGGGGCTCTGCTCCGCTCGGCGGCGCTGCATCGCCCCCACAGTTCGCCTGCGACGGCTCGCTTGCTATGTCCAGCCCCATCACCTGCGGCATGACCGGCGGTACAGCCTCCGTCCCTAGCCCCATCGGTCTGTCTCTGAAGGCCTGATCTCGACGCAGCAAGCTTTGATCTGTGCAGGGGCGCGGCTGCGCGTGGGATGCCAAGATGTGCGACGCGATGCCCCATAACCACCGCCGCCACCGTTCCCTAGCTTCGCGCCTCCATGCATAATCGCGTTGTATTGATTGCTGCCGCCAGCCACGCGACGATGGTGGCACCTCGAAAGGGAAGGAAATGGAGGAAGGACATCTAAGCGGAAGAGAGAGAGGCCGTTCCATGAGGGATATGAGTGGCCAGACGAACGAGTGGATGACAGTCATCCGCGCAGCATGCTGTTTTTTTTGTTACAGGCAACCAGCACTTTTACGAAGGAAGGATAACTCCATTGAGGTGAAGTGATTTTTTTTAGGTGGGTCCCATAGCTGACGTCCTATGTTTCTCATCTTCTATAGTATGCATGTGCTTTTGATAAAAATTTTGCAGGTTTTACAGGATGCATGTAGCTAGATGCTTTTTCTCTTTTGTCATACGAAGATATGTATTTGATTGACAAACAAAATTCTGTTAGGTTTTACCAAATACGGATCATTGATTCCATTAATATTTTGAGATAAAATCATAAAGAAAAACAAAGCAATATTTCTCATTTCGTCCAACCTTATATGGTGCTACAAAATCCCTGCAGCAACGTGCGGGGTATCCTCTAGTATTACTAGTAAAGATGTCCGTGCGTTGCAACGGGAGAAAATAAATAATTGTCTTCGACTATGATGGGATTTTGGCATATACTTAATAGCTGGCTACCGAAAAGTCCCATGATCAGAAATGCTCGATCATGTACATGCTCATGTATGCATATGAGATGTATGTGTACACGTATACATATACATAGCTGTGGCTTCTCATTCTCAGCTAGCTAGCTTCTCAAGCAATATACTATGTAGGTTTACGTGTACAAGTCTTTTAACATGCATGTCAAGGTTCGGCACAGTGCCCACAGTTATTATCAAACAAAATGGATTAGTTAGCCGGTTATGTGCAAACATTTTTTATGTGGCTTATAATATTGCAAAGCCTATGATAAAATGGCCCATTGATATACATGGCCGGGTGACTTGCTGGGCATATATGCAGATAATATATAATCTTGTATTCTAGAAGAATTCAGAGAGGATATGTACGTATTTCTTTGGAGTAAATCCCATTGCGGTACAATAGTTTTTAAATTTGTGTACTTAAAATATTTTGGGATCCTAAACATTTCAAATAAAAAAATATCAACTACAAAGTTGTAGATCTCATTGAGAGTTACAATTTTCATAAAGTTTGTCTTCATCCAAGGTCATATGAGAAAGTTATAACTTTTTTATTATTGTTTAAGTCAAAAATAATATTTTTGGGA
>DXKC01006711.1:0-12667 GCA_031170775.1 Cymbopogon citratus
ATCGACTGCTTTTCCTCCAGCTTTTTGTCAAAATCCGTTTTAATCACAGAAGAATTATAAAATGGAAAATTTCAATTTTATTGGACTGCACATGAGTAGATCTATATGTTTTGTAGATGTACGCTATTTATAATTAATTAAAATAATTCATAATTGTAATTTCTATATGGTCCAATTGTGTTGAAGTTTTTATGATGACCTTAGTTATTGTATGCTTGAGCCTTAGAAAATTTCATAACTATTAGATTATATATAACTTAGTTACAGATTTGTTTATATTTAACAATCATAAACCCTAAATTAATATGTAACTAAATTATGCATCATCTAATCAGTATGCAATTTTTACTATAGTTCAAGCATACAATATAGGTCATCATAAAAATTCACCACAATTGGACAATAAAAACTCTAGTTATGAATTATTTTCAATTAATTAAAAACATAAATCTAAATCTACAACATAAACTTTGTACTAAAGTATATCATACTATATATTTATTGTGTTGATCTACTCATGTGGAGTCCAACGAAATTGGATTTTCTATTTTATAAATTTTCTATGCTTTATTATGATTTTTTAAAGATTCGGTCAAAATAAATTAAAAAAGACAAAACCGCTCCAGAGAGGTAAAATGCGTTGACGGTTGAGGAAATTGGTTTGCCCGGCTTCACGGTTCAAGGAGGGAAAACGGAGTTTCGCATTTAGGCCGTTTTACCTAAAGAGATTTTGAAACATGCTCTCACATGGGGTGAAAGAAAGATGGAGCTAGAACAAAACAAAACAGTTTCTCCCGGCTCTCACTCAGCATCCATGTACCCCATCGTGTATGTGTCAATTTTTTCCATCAAGGTGTGTGGAAGGATGATGCCACAAGTGAATGGGCGTCGGGAGGGTGTGTGGGCCAACAAGCGAGGCCGCTGAAGACACAACCAGTTGTGTACTAGAAAATAAGTACAACCCATTTACATGTATCTTGAATCAAATTTATTTATTTTTTTTGAGTAACTGAATCAAATTTATTTAAGCTTTGAAATTAAAACTCTTCTCGTAATGCTATCGAGTCTTAGGTTAATCTATTATTTAACCTGAAAATGGAGTGCAAAATTCGTAAAAATATATCTAAATTCATGGCTTGTAAAGTAAAATTTTCATGTAATTTCTCAACATATGTGTTTAGGTAAAAATCCAAAGTTCCTTTTTTAAAAGTGCATCCTCAAATTATAAATTCAAAGCTAAATTTAAAACATTCCAAACAAATCTAGGTAGAATTGAGAAACTGCATGAACCACGAATTTTGATAAACTTTTTTTTTGGAATTTTTAGTCCATTTTGAGGCTAAATAGGTTGACCTAAGACTAAAATATAGCATTACACAAAGAATTTTAATTTCAAAATTACAAGAGGTAAGATGCTAGGTATAACTAAAATGGGGGCAAACTTATTTTCATGCATTTGCTTGAAAATTTTGAGGAATTTTAGATATACATGAGTACTTTTTTGATTTGATAATAAAATAAAATAAATTAAAACATATACCTTAACAACTACAAACAAAAGCTTACCACACATGGATTAGTGTGACGAGTCAATCATCACGGTCACGCCCCCACTCACTCTGGCAAAACTCGGTACCATATCATGCTAATGGTTTACATAGAAGTTTTTACCAGAGAAGATGTGGCTCAAACATACTAAAATATTTAGTTAGTAACACCAATACATGTAATGTGGGAACTATCCTGGCACGATTAAAAAGACTGAAAAAATAGTAGGATTGCTATTTTAAAATAATAGTTGTTTAACTAACATAGGAAAAATTAAATTTAAGATGCCTATCTAAGAACTTGTGGATCAAATGTTCATCATCATCAATTCTACCACATTGCAACACTAGTGATCAACGTTAAGAAGATTGTGGTATTCTATCAGATGACGAGGAGTCGGAGCATGCTTATCGTCCTCTTTACAATGACCTTGACCTAGAAGTTGGTAGGGAGTACATGCTAGCTAGAGAAGGAACTAGTTGTGTTTGAACTAAGCATAAACAACAGAGGTGATTCATAAGAAATTTTAGCCTACCGAAAAGGTGGTAGATGGGAAGAGAAGCGATTTTGAGTAGGTACAATAATGACTTTATAGTCAAGCCAGTTAGCATTTTATCGACGGACGCAGGGGATGTTGAGAGGCTTGACCTCGAAGAACAATGTCCTTATTATCAAGGCAACAAAGTTGGATTGATTCATTTTTATAGGAGTCAATGAGGACTTCAGATCTGAGGCTTTGAAAGAAGCATTCAGGACATCTCTAGTGGAGCTACGCTCGAAGCGAAGATAGCAATAATCAATGATGAACACATGATTTGAACCCAGAGTATGTCTAGCAACGGTTTGTGACCCTATCATAGCGTGGCAGTTGCTAGTGGAACCACCCAAGTCTCATTTCTCTCTCCTCTCAGCATTTTGGCGGCACTAATCAAGGAGAGGATGAGAGAGGGATAGACAACGACCGCCAGTGCACTAGGCGGGTATTAAGCACGACATCAACGAGGCAAGCATGGAGCAATGGTACCTTCTGGTAACACAAAGCGACCATGTGGAAGAAAAGTGGGCATGCGTTTTTTTTGTCCCATGTGGTTTGGGTTGTCGTTGACTGCGGCTAGATTTGATCCTCCAGAGTTTCCCCTACTCTTTTTAAATGCCACCGCTTTAATTTTTCATCACTGCATATGATGTTAAGTTGTTATGAAAAGTCACATTTGCCCCTCTAATGAAATGAAGTAAACTTTTCTTTGTTTTGTTAGGATTCCAATACAAGCTTATATTTGTCACGTATACATGATTCATCTAGCAATAGGAGGCACACATGGCATGAACCTTTGGTCAATTTATCACTACTAAACAGTGTAGGTTCAATATGCAAGGGCTTTCTTGGACACGTGGTGTGGACGCATACGTACTCCTTGGCCTTGCGACGTTGATGCACAGTCACCCACCCTCGCGTGGAGACACGTGCTCATGGGCACACTTTATTTATCACTACATTCAGCCATGTGCTTGCGACTTCCGCTAGGATTTTGAGGAAGACGAAAGAGAGAATAGGGTTGATTTGTTTTTTTATGTAACCATATGAGATAGGACACGTCACGATGGAGTTAGGCTAAGAGAATATTCCAATAAATGTTCACTTTGTTTTGATATCAGCTAATGAGAGAAGCAATATTACAATAATGGCCACTTTGTCTTCTACTAGTAATGTTTTGGTGAAAAATAACGCTAGTCAGCGGAAGAAACCTAGAATGAAAGGGATAATGAAAAGCCAAAATAGTAACTTTAATATTCTTGGAACTTGGCAGCACATGAGAAAACCATGTATACTTCATTTTTTAAAGAAAGAAAACCATGTATAGTAGTGGTATTTTTTGGCAGCTCCTACATCCAGTACTGGCCCCTCTAGTTCGTACCCGGGTCCTTTATACAGGGTTGCGTGTTCACCCCTGTGCATTCTCTTCTTCCGCGTGTTCTCTCTCCCTCTCCTCCTCCCTCTAGGCGGCGACTGGGTGACATCCGCTGCCTCCCTAGGCCTGGTGCACAGGTATCCTTCGCCGGCGACGAGCACCCGCCAGGTACGCCCACCCCTTTCCACTCCCTACTGCATGATACCGAGCGCCCCAACCCTAACGCCCCCCTACGGAGGAGGCGCGGATTTGTACCTCCAGATCTGGACTGATACCGAGCACCCCCAATCCTCGTAGATCTGGATCGGCGGCTGCTTTCTGCGGTGCCTCGTGGATCACGCCTCGATTCGACGGACGACGGGGTTTGTTCGGATCGCAGTGCGGAATTTCCCGCGCGCCTCCGGGAGTAGTCTTGGTCCGTGTGGTGTCGTATGTTTTCCTTGGATGGAGGAGTTTCTTTTGGCCCAGTTCGTGTGTTGCATCTGCTGTTGTAGTATTCTGATAGTATTGACTCTCTAGCATGGTATATTGGAACCGACCGTGTGTCAGTCGATGGACCGTGTCCGGTGAATTAAATTCATTACCATATCTGGATCATCGGCCACTGTATTTCAGAGTTCACAATGGTCGCTTTCAGTTTCAGTGATGCATAAACTGTTCCCACTGTTCTGTTCGATCAGATGTTGAGTGCATCTTTTTGCAGAATTAGAGCAAGTCCTATGTTAGTATTCCTCCCCCAAAAAGAAGTCCTATGTTCAGAAAAGATAGCCAGAACCGGCTAATGCCAGCCAGTCCCATTTTGGTGTGTGCTGGGTAGAATAGATAGCATGTGGGCGTGGGCTTTGTGTGCCAGTGATTCAGTCGGCGGTTTTACACTTTTACATCCTGCCTACCACCATGCCCAGATAACGTGTGAGCTGTGGCTGTCATCAGTTCCATGCCTTGTTCAAACTATCTGCCCGTTGCTGGTGTAACTTGACCCAGCACCAAAGTTGCATCAGCACACTGGCCCCAGTGCATCTGACCACTTTTCCACTTTGGGAAACAGAAAGAAGAAATAGACAAGTGAGCTATTACAAACTGTAAAGTGCAAAGTATCAGTTCCTTGAATTCCATCTATGCCATCAAACATTCTATGAATTCCCTAGATGCCACTGCTTGTTAAAATGACATGTGTGTCTAGGCCCCCACATGTAATTGACACAAGTGATGCCATATATGGATTTGAGGGATTATTCCATGGTGCAGGCAGCATTTTCCCAAAATAGAAACCCTGCTTTTAATGTCAAAACCTAACCTTTTGTTGCCCCCTCCCATATTTTTAAATTTGGGGTTGCAGCTGCAATCAGTTCCAGGTGAACCCACTCCTTGGACAAATTGATAAGTAGATTTGGATATTGTGATAATGGTCAGGCTTGGTTTAGAATTCCTTTCAGAGGGGGATTGGAGGAGAGGTTTGATGCTTGATTCAACTTTGGGTAGGAGAAACATAGTTGGTGTGGATGTGTTTTGTGTATTTAGAGGCTGGTCGATTGATGGTTTCTACGTCTGATAAGCCGGCCAATACTGATTTGTTGTGAGAGAAACACACTCAGCTCATAAGCCGGGCTGATAAGTTAAGCGAACAGGGTGTTACATTAAATGCCCCAAGTGCCAACTGTTAGCGATTACTCTTTTGATGATGTGATATACGTACCTTGTTCGTCACTCCTTAGTTTTACTTTGTTTACATAATATCTGTTTGGTTTTCATGATGATTTTGTCAACATGCCTTTTGGATCGACCAGATTTTTGGTGCTCTGTGGCATTTGCCTTGAACAACTGTTTGTTTGCCAGCAAACAAATTTTGATTTGCATTTATGCTTATTGCAAACCATGAGAAGAAGTTCCTCAGATTTTGTTTTTTGTTCTGCTTCATTGCAATCTGTTCCACTGACAATCGTTTTCTTCCTTATTGCCACAGGGTTATGGGAATGGAGGTCGTTGGTGCTGAAGCAGCACCAGCAGAGGTCAAAGTATCTGATGGAGAAGTGAATCTATTTCAAGAGAAGGAAAGCAAAGCAACTGCAAAAGAACGTGAGGAAGCAGCTGTTTTTGGTTCAGAGACAACTACCAATGTCGCTGACCTGGCACCTCCAAAGGATGCGAAGGATGAGTGGCCTGAACCTAAGAAAACTTATGCCTTCTACTTCGTCAAGATCCGCTCATTTGAGGATCCTAAACTGAGGGCAAAACTCGAGCTGGCTGACAAAGAATTCCAGAAGAAGATTCAAGCTCGTTCTAAACTTATCGAGGCAGTAAGAGCCAAGAAGGTAGTTTTCTCCTTCCTAACTGACGCGCCACTCTTCATCAACAAGATGTTGAATGCTTTGTAACTTGTTTCAAAACAGCTTGTTCTTTTGATATCCATTAGCCAAGATGTATTCTTAATGCGAGTGAACAGCCACAGGAAGTGACATGTATCTCCTTTTATAACCTACAAACTCTTTGCAGGCAGAGCGTGCCAGTATTATCGCGGAGCTGAAGCCATTGAGTGCTGAGAACAAACAATATAATGAAGTTGTCAATGAGAAGATAAAGGAGATGGAACCTCTTCGGAACAGCTTGGGAAAGTTTCGTGATGAAAACAATGCCATGAGGGCACAGAGTGCAGGTTTATGCTCTTCTATCGAAGAGCTTGACCTAACAGTATGTCCTGAACCTTTTTGCTAACACATAGCTTCCATTCCAGAAAAAAAAAACAGTTAACTATATGATATTCTTCCATTGCTCTTTCTAGATCAAGATGCTGAATGATCGCATGGTACATGAGAGTATACCTTTATCTGAGGAGAAGCGTCTGGTGAAAGAAATTAAGGACCTTGAAAAAACCAGATCGAAAGTCATCTCTAATGCTGCTAACAGGGCTAAACTGCAAGGTACAGTGGTTGAAAAAGAGGCTATACAGGACCAGGTCAAAGTAAGTGTGTTCTACTGCAATTCATCTCTTTGTTTCTGCCTATATTTCTTAGAGAAATAAGTCTTAACCACAGTCTGAACATTCAGATCATCGGGGAGGGCATTGATGGAATAAAGAAGGAAAGACAGGCAGTAAGATCTAAGATTAAAGTCCTGGAGGATGAGTTAAAACTTGTTGATGCTGAGCTTGCATCTCTTCAAAAAGATTTAGATGCAGCAACTGCCAGAAAGGACAAGGCGTATGAATCATTATCAGAATTGAGAGCAGTGCGCGATGCAAAAGTAAGTTTAACATATTTTTATGTTCAATACTTAAGAGGGAAGTCCTATTTCTTCTGTCTTAAGTTTTTTTTTTTAAACATACCTGTGTATGCCTGTGGTTGCTTTTGTGGCTTGTTCACTGTGTACCACCTAGAGGTGGCTGCGTTGGATTAGTGTGCCTGCTGTTTTGTTTCTGCTAGGCTTCTGTATTCTGGAATCTGGAAGGCACCACGCTATCGTATATGCACTGTTTACAGTTCTGTTTTTATAAACTGTTAATGTGATGATGCATCATCTATCCACCCCTGCTCATCAACTACCTCTGTTTTTTCTTGTTGATATTTCTTTGAATGGATTTATGATCTGTCTGTCTGTTCATGGATTAAATTTACCACATTATATAGCAGCCACATGTGCATTTTAACTACCAGTTTGAGTTCCATGTGTAATGCTAGTTCATTTAGTGGTATGATGTTATCAGGACTGTTTTAGGCTGATGAGGATTTGTTCCTGTTGGCCATTAGTGCCTTGAAAGCTGGATTGGATTACTTATTCCTTGTTGCGTAACCTGAGGTTGCATGACATTGTTTCTTTTCTCTCATGGAAGCCTGTCATTGGCTCATGATTACATGTGGCAATTCAGTGACATTGTTCTGCACTTGATCCAGAATGCATCTGCCACGCAAAACCGTGCAATTTTAAACAAAGTCAGGGATTATTCTTCAAGGAATATGCTGACAGAATTGCAAGAGCTCCACAAGACTGAGGTATGCTTCTAAATATGTTGATATTAATGGCTCAACCTCATGTAATGCCCACATGTTTCTGAACATTTATTGGTTTAATAGGTCGACAAGTTCATGACCCAATGGTGTGAAAGTAAGGCCTTCAGAGAGGACTATGAGAAGAGAATCCTCTCCTCCCTAAATAGCCGACAGCTGAGTCGAGATGGTCGGATGAGGAATCCTGACGAGAAGCCCATATTTATTGAGTCACAGGTGCCAGCTCCCGCTCCAGAGCCAGAGCCCATCCCTGTAAAATTGCCTGCAAAACAAGCCAAAGAAGTGTCTGCTCCCCAGGCAGATGATGCTCCCAAAATTGAAGCTCGTTCAAAAGGACCTGTCAAGTCGCACAAGGCAAAAGCTGCTCTTGACGCTGATGATGATTATGAGGCTGAGCCCCCAAAGGAGAAGGCAAAGCCTACCGAGGCTGATGTGGCGAAGTTGAAAGAGATCAAGCGGCAGGAGGAGATTGAGAAGAACAAGCTTGCGTTGGAGAGGAAGAAGAGGCAGGCTGAGAAGCAGGCAGCAAAAGCCGCAGCCCGAGCACAGAAGGAAGCTGAGAAGAAGCTGAAGGTACTGCTCATCTCTCTCTCTCTCTCACACATTCACCTCATGCGTTCTCTGCTGTAATGCAACAATAACTCTTTCAGAAAGAGGAGAAGAAAGCCAAGAAGAAATCTGGTGCAGCTGACACCGATGAGCCCTCAGAATCAGATGCCAAATCTGATGAAGCCATGGAAGCCCCAGCGGAAGAAGTGATCCCAGCTTCCACAACAGTAAAGAAAGAACAGAAGGAGAGTGCCCGGTACAGGAGCGTGGTCAGCCGGAGCAAGGCCCCGCCACCCAAGGCGATCTTGAAGAGGAGGAAGGCACAGTCCTACTGGTCATGGGCTGGCCCTGCTGCCATAGTGGCAGCCGTGCTGGTTGCCCTCCTCGCGGTGCTGGGATACTACCAGTACTACCTCCCAGCGAATGCCAGCAACTGAGTGGATGAGGCCCGTGCACTCTCCGCCAGGCCATTGATGATGTGGAGACCAATTTTGCAGGTGAGAAGAAAGAGTGCAGGTCTGCTTTTGAGACGTGGACTGGAGGAAAAGTCTTGTTCACTTTGGATGTTATTAGTTTATATATATTCTATGGAGCAGAAGATACAGTTGATTTTGGTTGTGACTTTGCTAGATATCTCTATATATACTGCGACTGATATATCCCTTGTACTTTTGAAGTGAAGCGTATATTGACATCTGGAATAATGCCTTTCGCTTTGGGTATCTCAAATAATGGCCCTTTCTATACATTTCTGCACAAGTTTTCTTTTTTCCTTGGCATCTACATGGGGCTGTTTTTTTTGGCCAAAGCCTATCCAGCAACAATGACAGGTGAACATGACTCGATTGCAATGCTTGATGGCAAGTCCAAGATCGTTGATCTTGAGCCTTTCAGCCTGGCAAGGTTTCTCAAGAGAAGATACAGGCGTGGAGCTTCACTCTGCAGTGTGCTTGCGACTGAATAAAACGCACCTGAGCACTTAACATCGCAATTGACGTTTTTACCAAAAAAAATAATAATCCAAAAAATCTCTTAAATTACATGTTAAGACATTCGCAAAAAACGCTCCCAGCTGCAGGAGAAGGCGAACCCAGACATTCATAGAACCAGTGACTTTGGATTTCACAGGCGCAGCAGAATCTCTTCGCCGGTCCCAGTTCCCAGGTTGACGTGGCGAACTGAAACTGAAAGAGAGTGGCAGGAACAGATTGAGAACATGTTTGAATTAGAGGATGAGGAGGCCACAGAGGAGAAGCTCAAGGTTCTGCGGCTCTCTTGTGTTTCACAAATCACAACGACGCAAAAATGAACTGTTTCATAAAGAGAATAAAGCCAAGAAGACAACTGGATTTGTATTAGTTTTTGCAATGTGTGCCAGCATTCAAATATTGCCTCCTGCATTTGCGTAATTTTTTTGATTGCATATACTGCATTTGCTCAATGCTAGTTGTTCATCCCGTATCCAATGTCTCTTCTCACATCAGAGGCAGGCAAAGACACAAATGGAAGTGATATTACCAGCTTGTATCCCTTCAAAAGGACGCTTCACAAAATTGTTTTTTCAGTTGACAGGAAGCTGCGCCTACAGAACAAGAGCTGCCAGTCTTCCTCATGTATATAGGAGTATAGGACCAAAATTGAAGCAAGCTAAAAGGAGAGGCCAAAACAGGACCATACAAAAAAGGGGTGTCGACTTATCTATTTGTATGTATATTTCTTTAACTATCCCCAAAATCGCCTCCTCTAAGCTGCAGCTCCTTGAACACTGCTGACGATTCTGCCCACAGCTTCTTGGCTACTTCGGTGTCATAGGACAGTCGGGAGGATCTGACGATTCTGCCTTTCCCACCAAAGAAATACTTCCCAGACTCTTCCTGAAATAATAGCGTTGAATACAATTCAAGGTTCAACATTTTTGTTGCAAAACTATGAAAGCTCTGCAGGATCTAACAGCAAACCTACAGGTAGCGCTAATGCAGCATCAAGGACAGCACCAACCCCTGTATCAGGTTCCTGAAGGAGTTTAAGGGAGCGCAGAGCCAAAAACGCGAACCAAGAGAGACATTGAGGAAGCTCTCGCATGATCTTTGTTTCCACAACACCAGGATCGGCAGCACTAGAAACAATGAATTTAAGTCATACGTGCAACGGAATCATGTTAAATAATAAGCTGGTAACCATGGGTGAATGAGGAAACTGCTAGAGCTTGTGCTAATTGGTGACAGTAATAAAAAATTGTGATGAGCTTTTCTATAATCCTATTCTTTCCTTCTGCAAGAAATATAAGAACAATAATATAAGACAATCATTTCGTAACATATGAAAACAGATTTGTTTTTAGTAAGGCTTTTCCTCTGGTTAGAGAACAAAAATGTCCTGGCAAAAATAGCATAACTAGAGTATGGTCCATTTAGAGACTAGCATAGAAAAGGGCCCCCCTATTCCTTCAATATGCAAGGCTGCGGTTTCACATTATGAAAAAAATGATGGAAGGGAATGCATAACAGATAATAGATGGTGCACACATTACAGAGACGCCAGATGACATGTGAAGCTGTCTATGTAGCTCATATGAGAACATCAGCATACAAACTGCGACAAAAAAATTAAGTTAAAACTTTAGAATAGAATTACATGAAGCATAATAGCAAATCAAGCCAATAAACTCACGCTTGGTATACTCATAAGTAGAAGCTAAGGGGTAACTTTCCGCTACTGAAAACCGACCAAATTTCATCCCTCTCAATGCATCCTCACACATATCAATACCTGATGCTAGATATGAAAAAATGTACATTTTATCAAACTGCCTTAATAAGAATGTTAGGAAGGGAAACTAGTATAATGGTGGTGCATAACCATGCAAACTAAAGATTCCAATTTCATTGAGGAAAATGTATAGGTTACTGCAATAGAAGATGACATGGTGCGCAGATGGTAGTATATATCCATTTAGTAACAAGAGAGCCAATTATGTGGGTAGCAAGGTCTGAACCATGACACAGCCGTATTCAGGAAGCACTAGCATAATAATAGGGGAAATTGATAAAATGAAACAAATTATTAATATCTTTTGTTAATGTCACATGCTGCAGCTGTTCAATTTAGGTAAAAATAGTTCGTAAAGTTTGTTAACAATAAATAACTAAACACAGCACTTACCACACCTGTATGTGAAAGAAGTTAGATTAACCACTCGAGAAGGTACCGAGCTGTTCTTCAGCAATGGTAAAAGAATGTTGGTCAGCATAAATGGACCAATGTAGTTTGTCTGTATCATCCTGAAATTTGCATGCAGTAAGGGCAATAAACAATTAGCAGAAAGAAAAAAAAACATAATGTTGACAAACAACATCATTTGATGACACAATGATTTTATTTTGCTGGGACACTATCAAGTGAAGCACATACTCATCAAGGCCATCCTCAGTAACTCGATGCGACCTCGCTAATATTCCAGCATTATTTACCAAAAGCTGAATAGAAGGCTCAAAATTTTTCTCCTGAACCCATTGCTTCAGAGAACTTCCAAACTTCTTAATTGACTTGAAGGATGCCAAGTCGAGATGAAACTCTTTGAGACGGGCATCTGGCTGTTGCCGCTGAATTTCTTGAACAGTCTGCTTCACAGGGTGTGAAAGGGAAATGATGACCAGAGAGCATAACCACATCTAATGAAAGGTCTCTATATAATACCTCATATAAGAACTGTGTGGAACGTCCAGCTGACAAAAAATAGAAGTGCATTCGGGTTCAGTAACTAAATCATAGAAAGTCATTGGCTCACTGAACATCAATATCAAGTCGAGTGCATGAAAAATAGGAATAAAAGATACTACCATTGGCAGTTGACATGGATGGGTAAAGCCATCATCAAAAGGAAAGGGCAAATTTCTACTCTGATGACTATGGCAAGGATACAGACGAATGAAATTGGAACGAAATCCAGAGCAACAGTGGGCGATCTGAATCTCGTGTGTAGCAAGCAGTGAGCAATGAATACTAAGACACTAAAACCGTTGTAGGTAGTTTAGCAGATTCATTGAAGGCCATGGCTACTTGGCTAGAAGAAAGAAGGGCAACCTTGTGCTCTGAAAGCTCAAGAGTAGAACAGTTTCTAAATTCAGCAACTAACAATGATATACGCACTAAAGAGAAGCACCACCACCACCTGCTCGACGGAATGCCAAGGCAAGAATATGAACAGGAAGAGACATGGGAGTGACTCACCAAGCACGACGTGGTAGCCCTCCCGCGCGAGCGCCGCCGCCGCCGCCCTGCCGAGCCCCGACGTCGCCTGCAGCCGCCACAACGGGAGACCTCGTCATGCGGAGGAAGAAAGAGATAGAGAGGGAGAGAGAGGGGCAGATGGGCACGCGTGCGATGCGATACATACCCCGGTGACGACGCAGATGGGGCAGCGGCCTTCGCGGGGCCGCGGCTGCCGGCGGCGAGGGGCGGCCGCTCCCCGGCCGCGGAGGAACACGAGGAGGTAGGAGTAGAGGAGGGAGAGCGCCCAGAGGACGGCCATCCGCCAGAACTGCGGCGAGCACAGCATTCGGAGCGCCTCGCGGTCCATGGCGGCCGGTGTGCCGTGGACTCGGTCCACGAGAAGCTGTGTAGGATGCTGATGGTCTCAGGGCTTACTTGGACCAGGAC
>DXKC01006714.1:0-11987 GCA_031170775.1 Cymbopogon citratus
AGGGGGTGTTTGCCGAGCCGGTGGGGCTTGTAACACCCGGTTTTAAGGACAAAACCAGATGCACACCATATGTGAGTTCTGGAAGACAAATCCCACATATAGCTACAAATGAGGGATGATATCAACACAAAATGCTTATATATAACGTATCTAGAATAAGAGATATCACCTTAGTTAGCAAACAACGGAGGGACACTCCGATCTTCAAGGACTCCACTCCACCTAGATCAAACTGACTGGTTGATCACAAGCCTAAACTTCTCCTGGGGGTGGGTAATAGCAAGAGTGAGTCCATGTCGAACTCAGCAAATATAGCATGGGGTTCATGAGGCTCAAAAAGCTAACACTGTTTAAACTGCATGTAGCTTTTAAGTGTATATCAAGTTTAGCGATTATTAGCAACAAGGTAGTAATATTCCCATAACCTCATGATCAGGATAACATGAATAATAAATAGCACATGTTATTATGAATAAACAGTTGGCAAGATTCATTAGTGATCAACTATTCCATAGATGTCTCCAAGGCCGCCCTGTCCGTGGGCACGGACGATATATCGATTTAAACTCTGCGCAGAGGTGTACACTTTCACTATGAGTCATGATTTCCAAATGCCCGGGGTCATGACTCCCAAAGCACCAAAAACCATATAAAGCCACCCAAAGGTTCGTCTAACCAATTAGGAACGCAGGGTCATCGGATGTAGGAAATCCCCCCTTCCAATATGGCACATTCCCTCATGGCTATACACATAAGGACAGAGGCCGTCCTATACCCAACTCGCAGAACTCTAACCAGCTAGAAAAGGTCCTTTGAACAACTAAAGCCAGAGCCATGTAGCCCCCACAGCTGTACGTTATGTCCCGGATGATCACAAACAGATAGGATCTTATACAATTAAAAAGTTTTCTTTTAACATTCATTGCATAGTTATTAACCAAGTTACTTGATCATGATTCAATTCAAGCACTAGCAAACATACTACCCACAATGCATAGCCCAGGGTGACAAGGTATTTAGTAATCAATTGCTAAGGAAATCCTACATAGGTAGCAAAGGGACACATGCATATGTAATTCAGTGTATATCATGAATAGGTCAACAAGGAAGGTCCCAAACTATACTTGCCTTAAACTTAGATCCTTCTTCAAATATAATCTTCAAAGAACTCCTTGATCTCCAACTTCTTCTGGATTGCCAACGCAAAACTCACCGACTGGACACGATCATAGAACACCACACAAGCACCCAGACAATCACATACGAAGCAAACAATAGACTAAGTTAGAACAGTACACCAATCATAGTAAAATAGATTGAAAAGCTTTTAAAACTAATCTACGCGTTACTATGATCACACAGACGCGAAAAGCACGCTAAACTGAGCTATGGTGCAAAAGAAACCACTATCGAAAGATTATATTATTAAAGAAAAGAAAAACCTACTTATTTTAATTAAGAAAGACCATTTGAGTAAATTAATTCACATTAATCAAACCATATTTAATTTTAAAATTCAAGTTAAAGCTAATCCTATTTTATCTATAAACATTATCATTTGATTTATTAAGCAAGTTAAATTTTTAACTTTGCAAAATAAATAAGTATAAGAAAATTAATAACTAAAAATCATATTTATTTTAGTAATTAATAATCAAAAGTAATATTTGTATATACTGTAGAAAACCTACATTGATTTTAATTATAAACCTGATTACATAAACCATTAATCCAATTAATATTATTGTTATTTACACTTGTATAAACACGCAGCATGTCTAACGTTGCTACAAGGCCATAGATTCGTTACTACAGTCTAAAGAAAAACGAAGAAACTAGCTTAGAGGATTAAAGCTCTAGAGAACGACGAGCATGTACATGTAACTAGATTCAGATCGACAGTCTATGTGCATGGTGCAAATGCAATGTCCTTGAAGGAAGATGATTTATTTTGTAAGGATAACGTAGGCATCATATCAGCATAAATGCTTTGACCAATAAAGCAATGGACAAGGAGGTGTGAGACTGACCTTTTATCAATCGATCAGTGGAGTTTGCAACTGATGTAAGTGACGACAATGTACGTTGTTGCTGATGGACACAGGTTCAGAGCAAAGATTGCCACAACTACGAGATGAGTTCATGCTTGCTTGTGGGTGCAGGCATATAGGAACATGGATACTTCGGCTTGTAAACTTATGGCTTTGGAATCCATCAAGCAACGGCGAGACGGTGTCATACGATACCAGGTTTACACAGCTGCTATCTGGTAAGACGATTGAACAGGGTGATGGACAGTCCGGCACATAACAGATCGAAACATGTAGCTGCATACGGGAAATTAAATTCATATTAGGATTCATGTAAGCAGAGCAGAGGACATGACAGTGGGTTCGTGTGCACGAGCTCACCACGTCTCAGCACGAAGGACGGACGACGACGGTCACGTTGAGATTTCCACCCGGGACCAGGAGTTTGAATTCACACGGCCGGTGCAGATCATGTTCTTCATTTTCTCTCTATTTCCTGAAAATCTCAACGTGTAGCAAGTACGTCACACCTTCCTTTTCGTTTCAGATATTTGGAACCTAACGCTGACAAGTACACATGCATGTCCAGCGGAAGCACAGAACGCACGTTTTGTGCAGACCTTGTAGGGTTCCGACAAAATCCGCAGCTATTCTCTTGAAGCCAAAGCAGACCATTGTCTACTGTAGCAGATGGGTGGTTACCGAAGCCAATTATAGACCAACTTTGCATTCATACCCTCTCTGTTACAGTACCAGTGAATGTGAATGTGAATGTGAATGCCTTGGACAGAAATTCCTATCGCACTACGTACTCTCATATTCACATTCATTCAGCGAATGATGAACTGATGAGACACATTCATTCAGCGGAAACATACAGTAGTCTAAACCATCCAATTAACCTCCCCAACCTGTGATGTGATTGGTGTCCTTGTCCTTCAAGAGGAAAACGTCCGGCAAGCTCGTGCTACGACGTACGTACAGCAGTATACTATTGCATCTGAACAGAGGAACCAGCTGATGGGAGCTTGCATTGTCGTCATCGCCGCCGGCCGCCTCCTTTATCTCCAGCAGTAAAGCCACCCTGGTTCAACGCAGATCTCGGGTGATCCTACTCTGCTGGTCAGCTAGCTCGAAACGAAATAAAGGTGGAAGAAACATAATGTTACTCCAACAGTCGTGTGCCATTGCCAATGACAAAGGATTGGAGCTGTGTCTGCATCCATCTGCAGCTGCGGCCGTGCCGCACACAACACAAGAAAAATCATGCATGGACACGTTCGCATCGCAATACAAACCCAAAGGCATGTGCACGTCGATCTCTAGCTGTGCTGGCACGCGAAAATCACGGAGAAACAGCAATTATATAACTGGCCGGCCGGAGATTCAAAAAGGGTGTGCGTTCCCCAAAATACACATACGAAGACGACGTACGAACCCTAACGCACGTACAAATTTTTGGAAACACGCACGCGGCACAGTTTATTTGCATGAAGATATGCCATCGTGGGCTAGTGGAACATGTGTTTTCCTCTAAATGCACGTCTGTACGTACGTACGTTCTCATCGAAGATCCATAGAGTGTCGAGTCAAAAAGAAAGACCACATATATAGTTGACGGTCGTACGTACGTCTAGTCTGTCTGCATGGCACTTTGCATGCTTTTGGCTGCTGGCGGCCCCCTGCCGGCCGGTGCCCGTGGGCCTGGGTGCAGTGAAGCCACATAGGCATAGGCATGCAACATGCCTGCATGCATGCAGATGGTAGAGCGCGTCTGCTGCAGCGCATCACAATCACAACACGCCTTTCTCCTTCGTTCCAGAATGCGCGCGGCGCCCTCTTCAGACGATCGGTCAAAGCCTTGAAGACGTACGGCCCGCGCGCGCGAGGCACAAGGTTGCACGTACACAACATGCACATGCAGGAACTGTTCACCAAAAATTCACACACTTTTGTCTGCCTGCCTTGCGATCATCGATCGATCCATTGCAGAAAAAAGTTAGCCTGAACCTTGCAAGTTCCTCTGCTCGATGCGATCCTGCATTCCTGCGTGCATTTTTTACTTCTCATCCACGATGATCGTGTCTGCAAACGGGCCGAAAACCTTCCACTTTGGGAGCATGCGTGGGTGCGTGCCTCCGGAGGCTTTTTCCAATTCCATCGTGGCACGCAAATCGCGGGGGAACTCTCGGCGTGGCCACATCCGAATTGAAGGCTACCTTTCTTCTTCTAGTACCAGCCTGAAGATAGAGTTATTAGTGAAAGACAGATAAGCTGCAGCGACCATGACACTCAGGGTGTCCCAATAACTAGATATTTAGCTAACTATATAATACCGTGGACAGGGAAAAAATTAATAGGAAAGAGTTGTCACTAGCGACGAACAAATAATTAATCTGTTTCACATAATTTAAGAATCTAAGAGAAGACCATATAGGTACAATAATATAAGAATATATAAAATAGTTTTTGATTTTGTCTCTTACCTTCACATCAGCTATAACGTTCTAGAACGTCCTAGGCAGTTGAGACTTCAGATGACGAGATCTGCAGGTCGGCAGGCAGGTTTGTACTTTCATAAACTGATGCTAGTGCAGCACGGCAACTGTTGCCGTTTGACAATCCTGCACCTACCCGGCGGTCTCATTAATGTCGCCCATGCAATCTTGAGCACTGATGATTACTGCTCGACAGTTTATTAACTACAGTACTCGTTTTCGTCTACAAAATGCATGTCAGTAAAGCAGTAGTACTAGTAAAGTGGCACGTTACTAACTACTAGTAGGATCGATTAGCAAATGGTGAATAGCAACTTGAGTTGAGTCGTCCTTACGCACACGTACTCCATGCATGTGCATGACAAGTGTGACATGTGTTTTTGTACGCTGCGGCCGTACGTCGTCCTTACTCATATTAGAGTGTTTTTTTTTTTTTTTTGTGAACGCCGTGCCCTTTTTGGAACATACTATTGATGTTTCAAATGACTGAACTACTTTTGCAAAGAAGAAAAACAGCAATTTTGACCACAACTTTTCTTTTAATAACATCAATGGCAGGTGGTCAGCCTTTTTTTTTTTTGGAAAGAATGGTGGTCTGCCTTTTCATTCAGTGGAGAGGAGTATACGGATTACAAAGTGATGATGAGGTAAAACTAGAAACAAAAAGAAACTGCTAGTAGAAATGGAGGCTATACATGTAGGAGAATGATGAACACGCTAACAGTAGGATTAGCAAATGGTGAACAGGAACTTGAGTCCTCCTTACGCACACTCCATGCATGCGCGTGACAAGTGCCATGTGTGTGTGTTTTGTACGCTGTGGCCGGACGTTGACCTCGCTGATGTTAGAGATTTCTTTTTGTTGTTGCCTGCCGTGTCCTTTTTGGAACACATTGAAGTCCTTGTTTAGATTGCAAAAAATTTCGCTCTCTCTCCATCACATCAATTTTCGGACGCATGCATGGAGCACTAAATGTTAGTAAAAAAAAATAACTAATTGCACAGTTTGGTTGTACATCCCGAGACGAATCTTTTGAGCCTAGTTAATCCATGATTAGACAATATTTATCAAATAAAACAAAAATGCTACAGTACCCGGAATTCTAACTTCTTCAATTCTAACTCCTATCTAAACAAGGCCCAAGTTTGCTTGGCATTTTGCATGCTCTTGGCTGCTGCTGGCCCCCTGGAGGTGGCCCACATGACACAGAGCCACGGGGCATAGGCCTATGCATGCATGCAAATGGATGGAGCGAGCATGCTAAGGACATGACATGCATGGAACGCGTTTTGATTTCTTGGTGCAACACAATAATATAAGGACATGCCCATGGAAGCAGCCTGGCCGGGGTGGTGTTGAATTGACGACCAAGCTAAGGGTCCGGCGATGGAGGATCATATCAGACACGAGAAAGGAAACGCCACCGTACGTCCTGGAGGGGCGTATGCATGAGCAGAGTACGTACATGGCTATAACACGCACCGTACAAGTAGGCACGTGTGTGCCTAATACAGTACTCCCTTCGTCCCACAAATAAACGTAAATTTTTTATTTCTACTATTCCTGTTTGACCATTTGTCTTATTTAATTTTTTTATGTAAATAATAAATTAAATAAATTATTATAAAAATATCTTTAACGATAAAATAAGTCATAATAAAATAAATAATATTTATTAAAAAAATTTTAAATAAGACATGGTCAAACAAGAATCGTAAAAGTCAAAAAATTACGTTTATTTGTGGGACGAAGGAAGTAGTAGATTTGTCAACGAAACCCAGCTATACATGGAGCCAACATCATCCGATCGAGAGAAAGCAGCAGTCAGCAACAAATCTGCCTCTCTCGCTCGTTTTTCCCCTTGCTACAGTTGCTCGAGGCGAAAGCGAGGCGGAGCTCGTTGCCGGCGGCGATTTCGTCGACCCTTCTCCTCTCCGGCGTCCTGCGTGGCGGCAGAGATGGGGACGGGTTGCGAAATCGCCGTGCGGCTGTAGATAGAATAGGTTGGTGTCCGCCTAGGTCTAGGGTTAGGGTTAGAGTTTGCTTGCCATCGGTGATGGTGGACCTTGGTCTCGCCGGCGGGGTGTCTCTCCGCGGCGGCTGTAGGTTTAGGGTTTGCTCGTCATCGGTGATGGCGGAGCTTCGTTTCGCCGGTGGGGTGTTCCTCTGCGGCGGTCGAGTCCAGGTGGTGTCGGCAAGGCGAGGATGTCGATGCTGCTGGGGAATAATCTGTGCCCGCCTCTTCTTCGTCCCGCCGGCGGCCTTCTCCAGCGCTGACGGTGAGGTTGGGGCTTCGTCTTCAGGAGTCCGGCGTCGGCGGCTCATCGTCTTCAAGGTGAAGTCGCTGCTGCCTCTATTTTGTTTGGATGCGGAGTTATCTGCTTGGCGTGCGGATGCTGGTCGGCCGGATCTGGCTTCTCTCTTGCTCGGCGGCGTGTGTTGCCGATCCAGAGCTCAGATCCGGGGGTCGGAGGCGTCGGGACGAGGTCCCGGCCGATGGAGAATCGCCGATGGCTCCATCCCGTTCTTTGCGACGGGTGTCTACTCCGGCTCCATTCAAAGCCTTGGTGCGACGGGATGTCTCCGGCTCATGGTGGTCCTCGATGGCTTCTCTGGCGGCGACGGTCGGCGGCGAGGCAGTCGGGAACAGAGGTGTCGCGAAGTTTCCAAGGGCTTCAATGTAATTTTCGGTTTCTTTAGGGTTCTTCGTGAGGTTTGGGTGGTACAGTGTTCTCTGCATCCTGTATCGTGTCTGTATTTGTACGCTGTATCTCTTCCTTAACTTGAAATACAGATACGGTTGATAAAAAAAAACACACGGCCGAACGTGCCAGCTCAGCTGGTGGTGGTTTTATTCCAAAAAACCGTGGCATGGCACCACGCAACCAGCTGTCACGCGCGGCAGATTTATATTTGGTATTGTAGGATAGGATGGGGCTTCCTTGGACACCGAAATGCAGGGAGCTTCTGACCATATTTTGACGGGGAGACGAATGGAATAAATTCAAGTGCAACTAACCGTTGAAAAACACACACCTGTCTCTCCTTCCAGAATGCGCACGCAAATCGCGGAGGAACTCACGGGCCGCCACGTCCGCAGGCTACCATTCTTCTACTGCCTGCAGGCTGCAGATAGACGTACAGATGCTGCAGCGACGACGAATCTGTCAGCTGTTTCAGTTCAGGTTTGTAATAACTGTACTGTACTTTTTTTTTTGACAAAACTGTACTGTACTTTGAGAAACTGATGATAGTGCAACTGAGCTGCCGTTTGACAGTCCTGCGCCTGGCCGCCCGGCCAGCGGTCTCATTAATGTCGCCCATGCAACCTTTGCTCCAGTAGTGAATAGTGATCACTCGATACTACTCCGTACTGGACAGCTGTTGAAGAAGACGACGGACGACGACGAAAAGGTCATGGCTTGCGCTGTGTGCAATTGTTTTCGTCCAGAAAATGCATGCACTGTTCACCTGCTAATTAATTAAAGAGTAGCTGTAGTACTACTGTAGTACTCCGTAGGTGTGCTGTGTGCACCTTTACGAGTGACACGTACTAGCCAGTAGTAGGATTAGCAAATTGTGAACGGCAACTTGAGTTGAGTCCTCCTTATGCGTGACAAGTGTCCGTACTGAATCCAGTGGTCCACGTGCTCATGCTCTTAAGATCACCTTTTTTTTTTTTTGTCAAGGCCCTTTTTTAGAATATACTGAGTACCTTGTTCAAAGGCACGTTTTAGAATATACGTACTGAGTATCCTTTTTAGTGTCATGTGCTTTTGTCAAGGCCTTTCACTATATTATACTGAGTGCCCTTTTAAAATAGTGGTCGTGCTCATGCTCTTAAGTCTTAAGAGTATATATAGTGAAGTTTTTATAACTGAACTATTTTAAAAGCGGCATTGTTATTATACAGGTGCCTGTCTTTTTGCAATCCTTAAGGAGATGTTGCTGGCCATGTTGGGTTGTGCTTAGCATGTTGCTTAATTACATAAGAGCAGCAGGCCGTGTATGAACTAATTGCCTGAGACTTTAGGCGACTGAAGTCTAGCGAATGAGTTCAAAAAGACTTTGAACACGCCAACATTCGCCTCACTAAACAAAACATTGATTCACGTACCAAAAATTTCCTATGGAACTCTTTCGGAATAAATGATTGGGTTTCTACAAATCCTCTCTAGAAGTTTTTTCATAGGAATTTTTAAGGAAATCTTACCAATAGATTTGTTCTCACGCAAGGTTTCTTTTTGTTTTTTGGTTACCCTCATCGAGTTATGTTTTTTTTCTATGCTTCATCATAACGTTCAGTGTTTCAGTTTCCCATGTTTTTCTCAGTTTATATGTTTCACGTTGTTAAGACATTGTATTCCTAGTTTACCCTATCCGTGCATAGATTGCAAAGATGCTCGCAATGTTGTCCCACCGTGTAGTAGTTTTATTGAGCTAAGTTAGCAAGGGAAACGTCAACTTATTTTTTATAATTTTATTGTTGTCTTGTTTAATTCGCTCCCAACCTAGAGCTACTAAGTACTTAGGTGCTCTAACCACTAGGCTAGAAGCCCTTCTGCGCCATGTAGTATATAGCTTGGTATATGCCACATGTAGTAGACCTTAGAGAGGTACTCCCTCCATACTCGAAAAGAAAATCGTTTTGGACAAAGCTTTGGTCAAACCTTAGGAATATAAATCATGAATAACTTTTAAGTTGTTGAGTTTGGAAATGTGAAAACCATATGAATCGATTTGTCTTGAAAAATATTTTTATAAAAATATACATATATTATTTTTTAATAAATATTTTTATATAAACAAGAAGTCAAAGTTATGCTTTGGAGACCGTATCGCTGTCCAAAACAACTTTCTTTTCGAGTATGGAGGGAGTACGTGACTGCGTGAACAGATTAAATCGACTACTACCTGTGAATTCCATGCATCTTTTCCACGCGCTACTGTTAAAAATCTAAAAAACAGATGGTTTGCCCATACACACACATACTTGTTGTTACCGAACTATTATTACCATCCAAAGTTTAGACCACTTTGGAAGCATGCGTCGGGCGTGCCACGAGGATTTTCCAACGCGCGCGGCACGCAAATCGCGGAGGAACTCTCGGCGTGGCCACTTCCGCAGGCAACCTGCATAGACAGAGATGCTACCGCGATGACGACTGCAACTGTTTCAGTTCAGACCTGATTCAGGATACTATCGACCTGCAGGTTGGCAGGCAGGTTTGTAGTACTTTGAGGAACTGATGATAGTGCAACACTGCAACTGTTGCCGTCGTTTGACAATCCTGCCCTACCCGGCCGCCCGGCCGGCGGTCGCATTAATATCGCCCTTGCAACCTTGCTGGATCAGTGATCGATTACTCTGCTGAAGACGGACGATGACCACGAAAACGTCGTGGATTGTGTGCTTTTAATTATTATAATTACTACAAGTTTTCGTGCACAAAATGCATGTACTGTTCGCCACCTGCTAAAGGTGCACCTTTACGAGTGACACGTACTCCCTCCGTCTCAAAAAGACCGCTACAGTTGACTTTTAGACATCTTCTTTGACCATCCGTCTTATTCAAAAAATTTATATAAATTATAAAATAATTAAATCATTATTAAAATATTTCTAATGATAAATTAAGTAGTAATAGAATATATGATATTTATACAAGAAATTTGAATAAGACGGATGGTCAAAGAAGATGTCTAAATGAAGCCGACGGTCTCTCTCGCCTCCGTTGGCCTTCGGGCCGCGGGGAGGTGGTGGAGACCGCCGCGCTTTCGCCGGTCGGAGGAGTAGGTCCTAGTTGTAGTACTTCTAGGGTTAGGTTTCCGGTGGCGGTGGCGTCGAGACGGAGGCGACGGCGGCGCCACTGTGGAATAAGGTCCTCTCGCGCTTCTCCCCGTCTCGGCGACGTTTTGCTCCGACGTCGGCGAAGAGCGCGTGGAGGTATGTCCTGTATAGGAGTCCGCCGTCATCTGCTTCGTCTGCGTCCGGGTGCGATGCCGGCGGTAACGACGGCTCAGTCTTCTCCGCTTTCTGGGACTTCCGGTCTGGCTGCTGGCCATGGTGTTGGTGGTGATGCTTGGTGGTCTATCCGGCGTTGGAGGGGAAGTTGCCGTTGTTCGTTCAACGGAAGATGCGGCTCGGTGTGGCCGGGGCGCTGGATTTTGCAGCGTTTGCAATGCGTGCTTCCTCTTCTTCTCCGGCAAACAGGTCGGCGATCTGCGCCTTGGGCGGCTTCGGTACGGTGGCGGCCAGCGGTTTCGGCGGATCCGGTGCGGCGGTGCGAAGACTGGAGAAGGCTCTGGAAGCCATTTTTTGCAGCTTGGTCCTTAGTGTCCTTGTTTGCATTTTGTTTTGGTTCTCAGGGCCTTTATGTAAAAGGGGTTGTACTGTTCTTCCAATTTTAATGAAAATCCCCTCCTTTTCGCAAAAAAAAAAGAAGATGTCTAAATGTCAGCTATAGCGGTCTTTTTGAGACGGAGGGAGCAGTACTAGCTATAGTAGGATCAGCAAATGATGAACAGGAACTTGAGTTGAGTCCTCCTTACGCTGGACGACAAGTGTCATGTGCTTCTGTACTCTGTGGCCGTACGTCGTCCTTGCTCATACTATCAGAACACACAAATTTTCTTTCGTTATAAGGCCCTTTTAATAATTGAACTATTTTTTTAAAAAAATAGCATTTTTTACCAGCAATCTTGGCGTCACTACACGAACATTAGAACCCTATAAAAACTCTTTCGAATAAAAGATTGGGTTTCTACAAATCCTCTAGAAGTATATAATAGGAATTTTGGAGAAATTTTAACAAGATATTTTATCTCATCCTAAATTTCTTTCTTTCTTGATTACTCTCTCATCGAATCCCTACGTTTTTTCTACGCTTCATCTTAACGTTCAGTCTTTCGGTTTCCCCATGTTTTTTTGTTTTTGAATTCATAGGTTTCAGGTTGCAAAGATGCTCTCCAAGTTGCCCCGCCATGCAGTAGCTTGGTATGCCACATGTACCGCGACCAAGTTGAGAGGCACGTGACTGCGTGAACAGATTAAATGGACGTCTCCCTGAGAATTCCGTGCATCTTTCCACGCGCTATTGCTAAAAATCTAACTGTTTTGCAAGTTAAAAGAGCACTAAAATAAAAAGGTTTGCCCATACACATATACTGTATACTACTATTACCATCCAAAGACGCCACCGCGACAGTCCTACGTCCGTCGCTTTCTCGCTTCCACCCAGAACCGGGCACTGCAGTCCATCTTTTTGAGTTTGAGCGCCCTACGCAAAACCAAATGTACTTTAATTTTATCAGGCCAATGAATGAATGAATGAAAATGACAGGGTTCTCTCCCCCTTCCGTCGACTTATAAAAAAAAACCTACCATTACTTCTCATGTACTCCCTCCGTCCCAAAAATAGCGTCGCTATGGGATGCGTGCCAGTGAAACTTTCTCAA
>DXKC01006715.1:0-10306 GCA_031170775.1 Cymbopogon citratus
TAGTGGCTGAAAGAAAAACAATTTTATAAAACTTTTACAATTTAATATCTCTTGCTTGCTGCATTCCATGCTCTTGCATAAATTTTCTTGAGTGAAAAATAAATTTACAAATTCGATTAAGCCTCAAATATGGTTTGTTCTATTTGTTTCAAAAATAAAATAAAATGAAGTTCAAGTTATGCTTTATAAAGATCTTCTAAAAAATAGTTTATGTTTTATAAGTATTTGAATATTCAATTTAAGTATAACTTCTAAAATTATAGTCAAATTCTTTAATTCATTTGATCTCATTCCAAATATTTGATCATTCATTCATACCCTCTTCACGTGACCACTTTTGGGATCCTAAAAAGGCCATCATGACTTCCAAACTCAGCTATCCTTTTGTCATTTCTCTATATACTTTCTTTGCTCCTAAATGACTTCTACAAGATACAGAGCTTCATACAGATATGCTGCGAACTGAAACAAATATCTATATCTAGCCCTCTCGCATCCCAGCCTCTCCAATTAATTAGTGCAGCAGGTAGCAGGTCACCAAGCTCTTAACGTTTCATCACTAATTTTATCTATCCTTTTTTTTTTATCTCCTCTCCGCATGGTCTATGGTGCAAAAGGCAGCTACGTAGACACATGCCAGTATCAAGCCAATTACATCATGCTGCTGCATGCTTGCCGATTCCCTTCCCGCCGTCATGCATGATCTATATCGTCAATTTACTCCATCAACAAAGAAGCAAAACTGCTGCTGCAGTCCAAAAGAATAAAACGCTGCCGTTTCTTTGCCACCGTGCAGCATGACTTTTGAGATTTCCACTAGCACGCTGCAATACACACACTCCACCAAAACTAAATTCCCCACTCAACCATCCTTCAGTTCCTGTCACCAATGATTAAAACCGCAGCAGCAGCTAGTGGCATTAACCCAAAGGACCACCGCCTTCAGCATGTACAGCTCCTATATGCGACCTCTCCAGTTCCATATGCCCACACCTATAAAAGGCACTGCCAGCAAAACAGTATGCTACATCCATCGCACCTTACTTCTCCACCATTTCCCACGACCAAAGAGAAGCCAGGAGTCGTTCCACACATCCATGGTGGCTGGCTATTCATTTCATGCCGTTCCTCGAACCTCGCTGCAGTGCACGCCGCGACAGTCGTCTGCTCATCGTCAACGGCCGCCGAGTCGTCGATCTTCATCAGCGACGGCCTCCGCGAAGTCGTCATCTCGGCACTCCTTGTCTTTGATCCACAACCATAGCTCAGAATGCCGCTCAGGGGCATGTCTTGGATGTCTGCTTCTTCGCTTCAGTCTCTAGACGAAGGATGGTTGCCATCGCTACTCTGTATCGGTGAGATTTCTCCATTTTTTTTCGAGAGCAGGCATATAGCCCGTATTTCATTAAGGAGAGGAGAGATTTCTCCATCAAGTTCAGTTGTGTTTTCATCGTTGATCCCATACATGTTCCCTGTTGTCTTCTGGTTTCACGGAGGTAGATCAAAGGATCATTGCCGTGCCGTGTGATGGAGTCACATACCTTGCTTAACCGGCCGCCGCGCCGTCGATCTCCTTGGTCAGGTCTTCCCCGTGCTCCCGAGCTGCTCATATCAGCGTGATGGTATGTTGGCCTGCGCTTCATCTGTGACGACGACCATCTCTCACACTGGCATGATATGTATCTTATTCCTTTATACCGATCGAGCAGCATGTCAATCGGCAATCTCTACTTCCGGTGCTTTGGCCGTAGTCGCTGCTTCTTTTCACTTCGCCGGTGGGAATTCACATCGGTGAGAAGCCTCCCTGCAAACTTTTAATCTATTCAGTTTTGCATTAGATGCGGCAGTCCCGCTTCACCATAATTCTTGTGTATCAAGACCGTATAATGCAAGACTCCACTTGCTTTCGATGCATGGCCATATATATGTGAAGACACGTAGAAGCTAGTAAGCCAACATACATATCAAAATATCTTTTGTTTATTCCTTGATGATGTCGTTAATTAGCTTGTCAATTTGATGCCATACAAACACATCTTCTTTTTCTTCATAATATATTCTCATCTATAAGTAGGCATCACACGTTCCCTTCATTCCTTCTACATCATATCATTGCCAACTAGCAATCGTATATATACATACATACACACACGTATATACATCATATATATACACCTTCGTTGATGCCATCGATTCATTATGCTGATGCCATACATCTTTCTATGTTCCATCCGAAATATATAATTCCAATAAGTCTCTTTCTTTTGTGGCTAATGACCCAGCGCACATTCTAGTTATCCATATCCTGTGTTAAAGTATCATCCACATGTGCTACCTGCATCTCCTCGATCAACGTAGACACATACCCACAAGCTAAATAAGCCCACGTAAATATATAGATCAAAATACCTTGTTTATTCCTTGATGATGCCATCTCCTCGTCATATTGATGGCATGTACATCTTCTTTCTTTTTCTTTGCAAGTATATTCCTAGTATTTCTATAAATACCGTGTAGCCATGTCCCTTTATTTCTCATACAGCAATGCCATCCTTCTTGCTAATCCTTGAAATCCAGCCATATATAATCTCTCCTTTATATGATTTTAATTATTTTGAAACTGTTGGTTTATTTAAAATGTCAACTTTATGATGTTTTTGCGCTCCATAACCAGGGTGCCTGCGTTTTAGGTGTTTTTGCGCTCATACGCTCGTAGGATCACACCCTTTGCGTTAGACTTGATTTTGTCTTGTTTTTGTAACACATGGTGTATTGTTTTTAGGGTTATTCTCAGGTGTGTGTGCCGGTTGTTTGCTATCGTTAGAAGTGTGGAGCTATGCAAGGATGATCAAGATGTGTTGCAACTTGGATGACAAGCATTTCGAGGCAAGTATAACATGAGTTTCCTTGTTACCTAATAACCATTTAATCGCTTTCATATGCATGTGTCCAAATATGATACTTAGGAATTTACCTAGAACTTTGATATCCTTATTCCTTGTTTAACCTAGGTTTATGCATGTGGTTAGTTTTGCTTAGCTTGCAATCACCAAATATAATCATGTTAATCTTGACTAATAACATATGGAATCAATGGATTGAAAGTGATGCTTTTGAGAAAAGTGGACTGAAGGGGGCTAGAGCATTGGACCTATTTTGGGATGCTCTAGTCTGCCCTCCATAAGGACTGGATCTTAAAGCGGCAACCCAGGACATCCGTACAACCTTGAGGATCAAAGTGGGAATGATCTGAGTCGTATAACTAGTTTTCTCTAGCTTGTTAGTGGTTACCGGAATTTCACGGCGCATAAGAGGGGGGTGCCACGATGTGCATGGTCCTTGTTCTGCCGAAGTGTGAGCTGGGCTGCGTGTCAGGTGCACCACTTCGGAGGAGAGTCTTCCATGGCACGGGGTCGACCGAAACCTTGCGGCTACTAACTTGTTAGAGGTAATTAGTGAAGGGCTTCATAGTGAAACCCTGCCCGCTCACCTTGGAAGTGTTTTGGGGTCGACGGGCCTCGGGCAAATGGGAATCATGACTCAAGGTGAAAGTGTACACCTCTGCGTAGAGTTTGATCAAACTGATATATCAGCCGTGCTCACGGACACGAGCAGCCTGGATCCTTTTCAAGATGGTTCTATATGGATGGGCTGGATGAGGAAAAAGCTTAATGATGAACAATCCTGAAGATGGTGATAATTAAATATATTTATATGGGAGCCTTAAGCATAACCTACAAACATAGGCTTAATAAATAAAATATGACTAACTAAAAGTGTTTACCGCAGTTTAACTGTGTCTAGCCTTTTGAGCCTTGCATCCTCTCGTGGTATACTTGCTGAGCATGGTGAGCTGACGCTTGTTGTTGTCATCAATAAAAATCCCGGATGGGTACCAGATGGCGGTTCGAGTAAAGGACTTTCACGTGGTGTTCCATGAGTACTAGGCGAGTGCTCCCCCAGTCAACCGTCCCTGTGGAATATGGAGACCCGAAGACTGCTAGTTTCCGTTGTACTTTGATATATGTGTAAGTTGATGTAAATATGTTTCGCTATGTAATAAAGCATTGTTTCTGATATTTATCACTTTTGTTGCTATATGTGTCTTGTGGACATCCTGGGTACACATATAGCTGGTGCTTGGTATTCTTTGGAGAACCAGGTGCTACATCAAGGAATCCTCATGTAGGGATTCCAAGCTAGAGGCATACTATCGGGAGGTTTTGTAAGTTGGAGGACAAATTTGATAGGCTTGAAATCCATCATGTCCTCCATCACAACAATGAGGGCTGACATCCTGCCAAAATCTTATCAGCTAGGGAGACGGTCCTGATGACTACGATCCTTCCTTGAGTTGTCGGCCCCTTCTGTCCAATTGGAGGATGACTCTGACCCAAAGTTGGAGGCCCTGACCCCTTGCCACTCCAACACTTGGGGTCAGAGAGACAACCAACTTTAGCTAGGGGAAAAGACTATGAGTCTCCAACCCTCGACCTCATATGCCCTAACTAGACCATCATGACGGCCTGCTCCAATTGAACCCGGCCATACTTTGACTACCTCCTCCAAGACATCCTCCCCAAAAACAAAACTGAGGACCATTGCCTCACCCGAACCGAGACTCATTTGTGGTGGTTGAAAAAATGAGCTCCATATGGAATTTTTATGGGATTCTCGATCCAAAAGTGCATCATGATTGATGAGGTTGGATGTTTTACTCATTATCTAGAAAAGACTTTGTGTTATGTACAATAGCAACTCGTACACACTCCTATCATATTTTAGGCCAAAGGGGCAAAAATCTTGATGCAGACCATAGAGGCACCTCAAAACTAGGATACCCTTAAATTTTCCCATGAACCCTTATGCACAAGGCTCCGGCCTACTTTATATTTCCACCGCCCCTCTCTTTTCATGCACTAAGATTTAAATCTAAAAATTAGTCTCTCAAAAGGAAAAGCTATCAAATCGAAAATAAAGTAAAGGCCCTGATTCGAAGGACATGGTTAAAGTTGCCAGGCCCGTCCCAAGGGAGTGGGCGGCCTGTGCGACGCCCGAGGGCCCATGAGGCTGGGGGGCCCATGAGGGTAGTATCCATGTATATGTAGATGTAGATGTATTAGGCTATCAGCCCATCAGCCGGCAAGGCAAGTAGGCAACTGATTGGCGGCGGCCCGCTTATTCCCGATCGAGAGTCCGCAGCTTCTCCTTCGCGAGTTCGCGTCATGTTGTGAGGTGCTAGGGCGCGAGCGCGGCATGTGTCGGCGGGTGTGCGAAAGTCCGGCGACCGGCCGCCGGCGTGACAGATCGTGGCACCGCACGGACGTCCTTGTTTGGCTCTTCCTTGTCCATGATTGGTTGATAGTTCACACCGCACGGTAAGCAATCTACAACTTTATCAATTATAACTTACGACATAGGGTTTGGTAGTATAGGGATTTGATTTTTAATTCAATATTTTTTAACATGTTAGATATCTCTACCTAATAATAAACCAAGAAAATTTCAGTCTGCCACCCCTTTCAGTCTGCCCTCTAGATTTCTGTCCGCCCTCTTCATCCTAATCCTACCTTGATACGCTTCCGGTGGAGATAGAGCCCAAGAAAAATAAGAGAGGCAATGGTAAAATTTTTGTCTGTCGCTCCATCCCCGCATTGACTCCGGAGTCCACATGGTGGACGGCTGCTGCAAATTTTACTTGATTGGAAAATAGAATAATATAATAGAGAAGAAAGAGTAGAGCTCTAAATCCATGAAACATAGAAAGATTTATTCTGCATGCATCGCGTCACAAGAAACACAAACATGGAAAATTTTCTCATGTCCCCCACCGTCCAAGACCGTGTCCGGACTCCGGACACAGGTCGACAGGCTGCAGTGCTCCTTATTAACCAATAATCTGTCAGGATCCGCAAGGATCCGTGACGATAACCAGAAGAGAATTGGATTTCGACTAGGAAGAGCAGGATTGGGAAGGGGAAAACAGCAAGAGATAGGACGATAGAATTCTATAGGTTCAGAATAGTTCAAAATGTTCATGTCTCGCCTCCAAGAAAACATCGCATATATACGCCGTGCCCGACTCACACCTCCTGCCCGACTCACGACTCACGCACGCTTGCCCGACTCACGCACGCTTACACGGCCTCAGGCCCACGATACAACACCAGAACGGCCTCCGGCCCATGATTGCCGAAGCTCACAAAGAAAAGAAGAGAAGCTAGCCACTCATAGCTGCTGACGTCACCGATGCTTGGTGGACCACTGCAGGCGCACGCTGCCACTTCCCGACATTCCTCCTCCCTTGAAAAGCAGCTTGTCCCCAAGCTGGACTTGATGGAAACCTTCGCTTGATGTCGTGCACTTCTTCCCAGGTAGGAAGCCATTCAGGTAAAGAAGACCAAGCTACCTTGATTTGAGCCACTGACGAAGCGCCCTTGACCACCATGCGAGTGCCCAACACCTGAACTGGAGAATGTTCAGTCTCAGGATAGATCCACTGGAACTGAACTAAGATCATCAGCTACCACTGCTGTTGGTGGAACATGCCGCTTCAACTGCGACACATGAACCACTGGATGAATTCGACAGTCCTCAGCCAACTCCAACTTGTAGGCCACTGTACCCACCCGAGCCAACACCTTGAAAGGTCCAAAGAATCTGAAGCTGAGTTTCTGATTACTGCGGGGAGCCACAGATGACTGAATATATGGTTGCAGCCTTAAGAAAACCATCTCTCCCACGGCAAATTCTCTTTCACTGTGATGCTTGTCAGCCTGACTCTTCATCCTTTGCTGAGCTCTAAGCAATGTATACCTCAACAGATCATTCAACAAATTCCTGTCTACCAGCCACTGCTCCAGATCAGCTGAATGGAATTGAGTATCATTCGAGATGCCAAAGTGCTTTGGGGGGTGACCATACAAAACCTCAAATGGAGACCTTCCCAAGGCTATGTGATAATTTGTGTTGTACCAGAATTCCGCTAAAGATAACCACTTACTCCATTGCTTTGGACAAGAATGTACACTGCATCTCAGAAAAGCCTCCACGCATTGGTTGACCCTTTCGGTTTGACCATCACACTGGGGATGGAAAGCCGAGCTCATCATCAGCTGGGTATCAGAGAGTTTAAACAACTCCCCCCAGACCTTGCTGGTGAAGATCTTATCCCTATTTGACACAATCCCAGCTGGTAACCTATGTAATTTATACACATTATCCAGATAAGCCTGAGCCACTTGCAGAGCCGTATAAGGATGAGACAAAGGCACAAAGTGGGCATACTTAGTGAATTTATCCACCACCACCATGATAGAATCAAACCTGTGAGACTTAGGCAGCCCATCAATGAAGTCCATGCAAACTATCTGCCAAGCTTGAGTTGGAACTGGCAATGGTTGTAGGAGCCCAGGCAACTTGACATGCTCCACTTTAGCCTGTTGACATACTTGACACCCTCTGATATAATTCATGATGTCATCTTTCATACCAGGCCAGCAAAAAAGTTGCCTTATTCTATAGTATGATGCCAAAAACCCTGAGTGACCTCCACTCCAGAGTCATGGAAGGCCTGAATAATATGTTGATGAGCCAAACTGTTGGATCCCAACCATACTCTTCCCCTGTGCTTAATCAGGCCTTCATTGACTGAATATTCCTGAGGCAGTTGTCCCTCCTCCTCCCATAACTTCAGCAGCTTAAGTGCTTCAGGATCCTCTTCATACCCAAGCTTCACCTGTTGTATCCAATCAGGCTGACAGGTTGAGAGTGCCATGATTGGCTGAGCAAAATGGCACCTCGAAAGAGCATCAGCTGCCTAATTGGTGGATCCTGATTTGTATATCACCTTGAATTGCAGATCCATGAGCTTAAACAGGGCCTTCTGTTGCAGCTTTGTAGTGATTCTTTGTTCAATCAAATACAACAAACTTCTATGATCAGTTTTGATGATAAATGGCTGGTGCACCAAGTAACTCCGCCATTTCTCCACTGCCAGTATGATGGCCATGCACTCTTTCTCATAGGTGGACAGGGATCTATTCTTTCCACTTACTGCCTTGCTCAAGTATGCAACAGGGTGGCCTTCCTGGATTAGTATAGCTCCAAAACCTAGGTCACTAGCATCAGTTTCCAACATAAACTGCTTCGAGAAGTTTGGCATTGCTAGGACAGGTGCCTGAATCAGGGCAGACTTGAGTTGTTGGAAAGCAGTCTCAGCTTGTGGTGTCCAACAATATGGAACATTTTTCTTCAACAAGTCAGTGAGTGGTCTGCTGATAATGCCATAATTCTGTATGAACTTCCTGTAGTAACCTGTGAGACCCAAAAATCCCCTTAACTGCTTGAGATTGGTTGGAGCTGGCCATTGCTGTACCGCTTGGATCTTAGCCGCTTCAGTTGCCACTCCTTCACCAGAGATCACATGGCCCAGATACTCCACCTCCTTCTAAGCAAAAGAACACTTTGACAGTTTGATGAAGAACTTATGTTTCTATAAGATCTCAAACACTTATCTCAGCAGGGCCACATGCTCTTCTAAGGTGGAGGAGTATATCAGAATGTTATCCATAAACACTAGCACCCCTTTCCTGAGCAGCTCTGCAAAAATTTGGTTCATAATGCTCTGAAATGTGGCAGGAGCATTTGTGAGTCCAAATGGCATGACCAAGAACTCAAACAGATCACTGTGTGTCTTGAAGGCAGTTTTGTAAGTATCAGCAGGCTCAATACAGATTTGATGATATCCTGCTCTGAAGTCCAACTTACTGAACCATTGAGCTCCAGCTAATTCATCTATCAATTCTTCCACAATTGGCATGGGATGCTTATTTTTCACAGTCTGAGCATTTAGATGCCTATAATCCACACAGAATCTCCATGTGTTATCTTTTTTCTTCACCAATAGGACAGGAGAGGCATATGGGCTCTCACTGGGCTTGATAATACCATTCTTTAGCATCTCCTTCAACTGCTTTTCAATCTCAGTTTTCTGTACTGGAGAGTATCTGTAAGGCCTCAAATTCACAGGTTGAGCTCCTGGCACCAGTTGAATCTTGTGATCAAAAGATCTTGGAGGTGGCAATTCAGTGGGTGTTTGAAACACCTGAGCATACTCTTGCACCACAGTTTCAATCATAGAGGGCAGCTGCAGTTTCCGTACCTGTTCTTCATCACCAATCTGAGTCACCTCTCCTCCCAACAATGAGCAGTTCAACTGAATTAAGTGAGTACATGCCTTTCTCTTGATCATGCTCTTCATCTTATTCACCTGAATAGCTGAGCACTGTGGCTTGTCCATAGTCAGTCCTTGCAGGGACACTCTTTTGCCATCATAGGTGAATTTCATAATCTTCTTAGACCAATGCACCCACATGGGACTGCAAGATTCCAACCAATCTTCTCCTAGAATCATGTCATAGCATTTTAGGGGTAATATTCCCACAGTAGAAGTGAATGAATGGCCCTGGGCTTGCCACTGTAGGTCTTTGATCACCTTGTTACAGATCATTGGGCTACCATCAGCTGCTAGGAATTGGGTGCTTGTACATGGAGTCTTAGGCACCTCCAAGCTCTCAGCCTTCTCACTAATAAATGTACCAATGCTGCCAGAGTCAATGAGGATGAGCACTTCAGATTTCCTAATTTGCCCACAAATCTTCATGGTTCTTCTCTTCTCAGGAGTGGATTTCACAGCCTGACCCACCGATAGCACTACTTCTTCAACTTCAGTAGTATCTTCAGTATCTGACTCCTGATCATCCATCTCAAGGGCATCTAACAGCTCCTCAACCACATGCAGAGATACTTGGGCAGGACACTTATGGCCAGGACCCCACTTTTCTCCACACTTGAAACATAAGCCATTCTTCCTTCTGTAGTCCTTCAGAGTGCCGAGTTTGTCATCCTTCTTGCCTCCCACCTCAACTTCAACTGCCTTGCCTTTGTCAGCAGCACCCTTCTGAAAGCCTTTAACACTTGACCTCCCTTTGAGATGATTCAATTCTTCCTCCTGGAGCAAAGCCAAAGCACTCGCCGTATCCACATTAGCCGGTTGATGCAGGACAATCACCGACCGTATCTCTTCCTTCAATCCGGCTAGGAATCGTGTTACGAAGTAAGTGTCATCGTATCCACTGTTGTACAGCACCAACCCTTGCGCCAATTTCTCAAACTCACCCTGATACTCTTCCACCGTACCCTTCTGCTTGTCAAATTTCTTCAGCAAATTCTGGTACTGATGCTTGTCAAATTTCTCCATTACCAGTTGAAAGGTCCTAAATGGCTAGAGGGGGGGTGAATAGCC
>DXKC01006718.1:0-11570 GCA_031170775.1 Cymbopogon citratus
AGGCCCAGTACCTCTTTTTGAGAACCTTTTAGAAGTTTTATCCATAGGTTTTCTGATTCCAATTCATATTAGATATACTAAATCCAGTAGTGGTCAACTGAAAGTGAGAGAATAAGCTAAATGATTTTGAATATTTTTATTCTGAAATAGCTTTCAGTAGCTAGTACTACTATGAAATAATTTGTAGATACATTTATTTTCTATTGAAAAAAATCATGGACCCACTTACAAAAACTGGTTGCCTATGCATATGCATGCCTTTATGTTCGTATCTTATATTTGCATCCATAGACGTTTTTCATTAGTGTGTATAAAGAGCTACATATCATATTATGTTACTTATGCAAAAAAATATATAATGAGAAATACGATGAGAAAATTTGGCCCGTCATTTCTAGAAAATCTTATTTTTGTGCACAGAAATAAGGAAGCCATTACAAATACTAAGACTACTAAAGGCATGAAAAATATAGGATAAGTTAAATCCATCCCAGAATATGTGTCTCAATTTGAATTAAGTAGCTTGACTATTGTATTTTTTTTAGTTTACAAAATATTTTTTATAGAATGCTATTTTTAATAGATATAGAATACTTTTCTATTTCTGTGAAATTCTCTTACACTTGACAAAGCCAACTATTACAATTAGCGTCTTATTTATACTGTCTATTGGCACCTTACGTGCTTTATCCTGTTTCAGTGACGCTGCTTGTTTTTCTTTGTCCTTTAGTGCTTTGCAGAGTGAAGCAGATGTACCTGGGATGGTTGAAACTGTAACGGAATGCTTAGACAAAATATTTTCCTCAAGATATGGAGCGTCACTTCTGCCAAGCTATGGTGTATGTGTAACTATCTCCTTCTGACTTGATATCTAGACATGCCCACCTAATCTTACCTAGCTCAACATATTTAAAGATATTTAACAAAATGATCAATGTTTATTCTTTGTGAAAACTCTTTGTTTAGTTCTCATGCATACTGATGATCTGAAGTTTCCATTGTACTTTTATATTCCAGGCATTTATTCAAGCTGGATTGCTCACAGACTCGAAGCAAATCAGAAAATTAGCCTGCAAAGCTGTATGTAACTTAACGTGTTTCTAAGTGCATGTTACTCACGATTGCTGCTCTTTATTTGTTATCCATTTTGGACACTCAGAAAACTTGGTTTTATCTAAGTACACATTCAAGTACATTTTTAAGTGCATCTCTAAGCACAGTGCATACTATAGATTTTTATTGTAATTTCATTTGATTGTTTCTTTGAGGTGGAAAATGGATAAAGACAATTTCCTTTTAATACATAGTTTTTTAAAAAGATTTACTCCATGTAGCCTTCAAGGTCTCTTTAATCTGGACATAGCTCATATTCTCAAGAGTAAACGGTTACAGTGAACTTTGTGTGCTCACTGTGCTGACATGGCACTTGTGTGCTCTGACAACTCATGCTAATCCCCTTTCATGTATGGTGCTCTTCATTCAGTTTTGAAAACGTTCTACAAACTTTCGGGAGAAACAATGTCTCTAGCCACTGACTGAAATTCTGTATCACCATATCAGGTACTCCATCTTCTTGACAAGGCTGAAGATGCTGCTGCTGCTGTGGAAACAGTTGTGCAGCATAATCTGTATCCTCTTCTGATCAATTGTTTGATTGAGGGGTATTATTTTTGATACAGACACACTTTATTCAATCCTATGCATTGTAACTTGGTCATAAAACTTTATTTGCTGTCTTTGTTTTCTGCAGAGATGAAGAGATTTCGGCAATCATTTTGGACACTGTAAAGCGTTTAGCACAAATTCCTAAAGGAGCTGTGAGTCCAATAATTCTTCTTAGTATTGAACATCTTTTCTGTGCGATATAAATATTTAGTCTATTTGTTTCCTGTTTGTAGGAAGTCATATTCCCACCAGATGGCCAAGGATCTGTGCAACTTGGTAAAGTGGCGGCTCAGTTATCCTCATTGGTATGGTACATATTTTGCAGAACCAACAAATAACAAATTAACGAGTCATGCCCTCTTGGACCAATGCCGGTCTGCATGCACAAAGCCAGAAACACTGCTTTAAAACAAACCAGTTATTCAATACTGCATATGATCTGATCCACTTGTCTTTCGATTTTATTATATCTTCTTTGTTTAGGGCTCTTGTTGTTTAATCTCTAGTCTACCCCAAATTACTTGGGGCAGAAGACTTTGTGTTTTGATAATGAGCGTGGCACATCAACACTCCCTCCATTCCAAATTATAAGATGTTTATAAGATTTCCTAGATACGTTGATTTAACTATGTATCTAGACATAATGCATATCTAAGTTCATAGAAAAACTTATGTATCTAGAAAAGCCAAACGTCTTATAATTTGGAATGGAGAAATCACTATTTATAATGAATCCATGAATATCATTTTCATCTGTCTTCAGAGTATTTATAATGTAATATAGTAATGGCCAAAGTTGCATGCATTCTAGGATGTCATCAAATCTTTGTGTACATTTCCCTTTTACCCGGTGCCAATAAAATCAGTTACTACTGAGTGACTTTTGTTTATGTTGTACTGGATGCTCTTACTGTTTATCCGTAGACCAACCATGACCAATTGTAATTCATGTTTCTTGCTATTGTAGCCACGAATTCGTATTCTGTCTTTGATAGCCAAGCTCTTCACTGTTTCAAGTTATACTGCTACTTCCATTCGTGATTCAAACCTTCTGAGCATATTTGAAGAGGAAATAAAAGATAGAAGAGATATGCTGAAAACCCTCAGTGCGCTGGAGGTCCTATATGAGGTAAAATGATTTTTTTTATTCATTTGCATGTGTTAATATTTGGTTATCTCACTAAGAGTTTCATTGTGAATACTTGATTTATGCATTTATTTATTCTTTTAAAAACGGATTTACATATGAAAACTGTTTTTGAGAAGGGGCTATATCCGTTAAGTTTGAAGATAATAATTTTTGGGGGGTTTTTTAGATGGTTCCCGTCGTGTAAAAGCTCCTGAAGCCGTGATTCATTTGCGAATGACTTGCATTAGTATCGTTTCATATTAGATGTTTAGTGAAGCAATGTTTATCACATTGTTATAATTGTAGTTTCTTTCCTTGTCTATTGACCATGTCAATATGTTACATAATCCTGGCAGTCAGAGGTATTCTGCTATCTAATGAATGATCATGTTCAATGGCTTCTAGATTCTGGTGTTTCTTGGAGAAGCTATATATTTTGGTTAACCATTTCTTCTATGACACTGCAGCTTGTTGAACACCCTCACAGCAACATTTTCCTGCTGAAGACCAACTTGCTTCAACTCATAATTGATATCATCAAGTAATTGTCTTGTGCCTTTATATCTCTGTTTTTCCTTCTGTTATGTTTTCAGCTATTATATGCTGTATTTTCTTTTGGTCCGTGTGCAGTGATTCCTCAACTGATTCTGTTATACGGTCAAGGGCAACATTAATTAGTGGGAGGCTTCTTTCTTCAGCTGATGCTTTCGCAGCAATAGATAAATCCTGTAAGCATCAATACACCATTTCAGTTGTCAAACTTCTGTTTACCGATTGTTCCACAACTTTGAGCATTGAAGATTTTTTATTTAAATGTTTCGCCATCCTGCTTTTAATTTTATCAGACAACCATCTTCTGTGGTTTTATTACATGTGGAACTAGACAGACATGTTAATCAAGATTTCCCCATGTTAGGCGTTACCAATCTGCTTGTAGCCATAGACAAAATATTGAAGATGGAAGAAAGCCAGAATACTGATGAAGTTGAGAGTGCATTGGAGACCTTGGGTCTAATTGGTACAAGTAAGTCATGCTTCTGCTTGACAAGATTGAAATATTCACCACTTCGCTAGCACAAATCCTTATTGTTTCTTTGATTTTATGGTACAATAGCAAGTCAAGGAGCACATTTCTTGCTGACATCATCAAATGTCGCTAGACATGTTGTTGAATCATCCTTTGACCGCCAAGGCAGAGGTAGACAGCTGGTAAGTTTGTATCCTTATTTGTATGCTTTGATCGAAATCATCACTTGTTAGTCTTTACTGTTAAAGGAGTCATACTGTTAGAAACTAACCCTCTTCTGTGTTATGGTATGGTACATATGCAGGCTGCTTTACATGCCTTTGGGAGCATCTGTGGTGTTGATAGACAAGAAGACCAGATGAAACTGGATGGCAAAGCCGAAGAAAACTTGAAGCGCTTGGTCTATACGACTGCAGCAAACAGTCCCAAATTAACCCCTTCAGTTAGTAGCAACAGTTTTTTCTAGTTTGTCCATTTATCTGAACTGCTCATGATTCTGCCTCCTTAGTTATGTTTTTTATTAGCCTTTTTCTTTTGTTTGTTTGCCAGGCTCTTCTGCTATCAATACTGCAACAAGACCCAGACATTAGGATAGCTGTAAGCACCTTATGCTCGTTAAAGATATTTTTGCATTTTGAATTAATATTTTCTTAACTCCTAGCTTGGATATTGTTATTGTGCACAACCTGATGAATGTCGAATGCATGACCACCTGCAGGGCTACAGAGTAATATCAGGACTGGTCATCCGGGAATGGTGCTTAAGGGAGGTTTGCTTAAATTCAGATATAATCAGATTTGTTACAGACCCAACAATGGAGACAACAAAACTTGGTAAGCGATTAATACAATTGGTCCTAATGAAGTAATTATAACTATCTGAACTTTTTTCAATAGGAGTGCTGTATTATGGTATTTATTTGTTTTGTGAAACTGGTTGTAATTGAATGTGTTGTCATGATTAAGTCATGCATAGTTACTAATAATCCTACCATGCACTGTGCTAATTTCTATTTATTGGGCCAATCATTATAATGGTTTGTTGTAGGCATGGAAGCCCGGTATGGCTGCTGTGTGGCAATCAACAAGGCCCTATCATCATCCCATCTTCTGCATGAAGCAAGTCTTTCTGGACTTATTGGGAAGGTAGACTCTCACTCTCTCAGGGGCAGTATCTGTCACTTTTGTTGCTTGAGTCTAAAACGTTAACCAGCAATATATACAAAATGTTTTTGCTGCAGTTGAATGATGCAGTGAAACGGGGCCCTTACCTTTCTGAGAGGAAGCGTGTGGAGGCACGTCCGGTGGTTGATACTGCAGAGAGGTTTTAAGCAAGCCTCAAGCGTTCACCCAAAGTAAACGATGACTCTCACAGCGTAGTTAGGAGGTAACTGGGCGTGCCCTTCGTCTGATGCGGTTGGCTTATGAGTAACAAACATAGATATGATGTACTTGGACGATGGGGAGGACAATGTGTAGTTGAGCTCACACCGATACTGGCCGGTGATAACAAAACAAAGATGCCGTTTCTTCTATTTTGCTTTGTGGAAGTCTGATGCAACCCATACCTGCAATAGAAATTCATCTGTTGCAGTTCCATGCCAAATTTTGGGGAAATAGCAGACGCAACCAGCACTATTTTTTCATATATTGAATGCTGAATCCAATCAGGTAATTTCTCCATGTATATTTATACCTACACCTAAACTGTGTTCCTATACTTGCAAGAACTGAACCAACAAACCAAAACATCAGCCTCCGGGCACACTGTATTCTGTACAACATAGTTGCCTTGCCTCTATGTATGCAGCGTGCGCACTCGGCATTATCTACATGCGCACAGCTGAACTGTACACAGTGTCGACGGCAATGGAGGCCTCAAATGTCATCAGTGTCCGTCAGTGTCCTCTTGCACTGCGATGAGCAACGAGTACTTGACCTTGAGCGCAACCTTGCCGCCTTCCATGCACAGCTTGGCGCCGGTGACGACCCAGTACCCCGGCAGGTCATCGGGACCCCTGCTCACCTCGGTGGTGTCAATGTGCCTGGCCATCTTCTGAACCGGGAGCGGCACCGGCGGCCCCTTGGGGAAAATGGCGGAGTTCACCTCCACCTTCTCCTCCGCCGGCGGCGCCGGCACCGGCGCCAGGCCACCACCGGACAGCGCGGCGCTGAACCTTGCCGACAGCGACCCGGACTTCCGCGGCACGACGGAAGGCCCGTCCCACTCGGAGCGGCGGATCTTCATGGCCGCGACGTTTGAGAAGCCGAGGCGAAGGAAGAGCACCTTCTTGAGGCAACATGCTTCCCGCACCTCGAGCCACGCGCTGGTGACGATGGCGGCGCAGTCGTCGATCCGCGCGCCGTTGTACTGCACGGGCGCCGTGCAGATGTGCGACAGCAGCGGCGACCGGACGGGCTCGATGTAGCCGCGCTCGTTCACGGCCACGGCCACGGCCACGTCCTCCGCCGACGCCGCGGCCTCGCCGAGCACCGTGACCGCGCCGGGCGTCGCCGACAGGTGCTGAAGGTGCACGCCCAGCCGGTCGTTCTTCTTGCCTTCCAGGAACAGCCGGATGCCCGTCACCGGGCGGTTGCCGGAATCGACCTTGGCAGTGTTGACGTGAAGTTTAGGACCCATGAGGGTGAACTGGAGAGACGGCAGGCTGTTCTTCCTCCTCTGGAGACAGAGCGGGAGCTCACCGAACTCTGGAGCCCAGTGGCGTGGCACCTGGAACTCGAGAAACTGCTGCAGCTCTTCAATGGGCGGCTTGTCTGGTTCCATTCCACAAGCAGGAAAATGAATGAACAATCGACGATTAGACAGGACGAACATCCAACAGAACAAAAAACACATCTGATGAACTTCAAATTAGACTGACAGTTTGCTTCATAGTACATACATCTGAGGTAGAGGTTCACCGCGTGGTTGAGGAATCCGCTGCCCCGGACGCCGGTGAGCAGGCTCGTGATGGGCACGAACGACATGGAGATCACGTCCGGGAAGCCGGTGATGGTGGAGAGCCACTTGCTGTGGCACTGCCCGCTGTCGACGCCGCCCCTCCTGATGTGAATGCACACGATGTCCTGCGAGGTTCCCCACTTCCAGAGGGTTAGGTTTGTTCCTCGCTGCTGGTGGCGCCATCATGGCATGGCACATTCAATATTTGTGATGAGCGGTAATGGCAGAAGTGCTTGCTTACATCCTTGTTAGACACAACGGGTGATCTGAAGGTCTGCCAGGCAGCTGATCCGGGGCCAAAGTTTCCCTGTAGCACACACAACACAAACAAGACTTTGCTCATTCGTTTCACACTTGGTTGTAGGAGTATTTAGATTTGGATTGCATGGAGCCATGGACTCCAAGTCTCAATTTTCAAACCCGATCAGACGATATGCACAGTACATGTTTGTGGTGGGCAGAGCAGAGGGAAGAGGAAGAGAGGAGTGGAGTACTCACGTTTATCCCCTGCGACAGCCTGCCGTCTCCCGCGGTGGAACCGGAACTCGCCGTGGAATCCTCCTGCGACGAGGACGAGAGCTTATCGTCGGCGAGCTTCTTGAGCCGGGCCTGCACGTCGCTCTGCGTGAGGTCAGAGCCCTTGAGCTGCTTCACGCACACCACGTCCTTCCCTCCCATCTTCACGCCGACGATGACGTGCGTCCCGTACTTGTCGATGAACCTGCACGGAGCACAGCAGCAGCATTAGCTTCAGTTCCAGCTTCGCCACGCGCCACGCCGCCACTGCCGGAACTGGGAGAGACGATGGACACGTACTCGGCGAGGGCCGGAGGATCCCAGAACGACGGGAGGTCCCGCTTGACGTGGTCCCTGAGGGCGAGGTGCGCGCGGACGGCCTCGACGCTGTAGAGCTCGACGATGCGAGCATCAAAGCAGAGGCTGCGCGTGGCGGCGGCGTCGCGGTGCCAGCACCCGCGGTAGTCGAACATGGCGTTGAAGGCGCCCGAGGGGATCTTGGTGCCCGGTGCCAGCGCCAGCGACCGGTTCACCTGCTCCGCCATCTGGGAGAACGTGAGCACGTCGGAGCGGAACCGCGCGCGCTCGCCCTTGTCCGCCACCACCCCGCCCGGCACGCCCGCCACCACGGCGCCGCCCGGGAACGCCAGGTCCCGCGGGGACGAGGTCCCGGCGGCGTCGAGGTCCACGAGCCGGCCGCCGGGCTTGGCGCGGCCCAGGCGCAGGTCACCCGTCAGGTCGTACCCGCACCCCACCGCGCTCACGGCCGCCTCCGCCGCGTCCTGCGCCGTCATGCGCGCCCCCCTGGTGCCCCGCGTCGGCGTCATCGTCCGGTCCCCCCCTGCTCTGCTCTGCCCGGTGCGTCCGGGCGCTGCAGGGGTTATAACGGACGGAGCCGGAGCCCCGAGCTGCTGCTGCTGCTGCTGTGCCGCCACCGGCACGGTACGGTACTATTCCATCGGCCTGCCGTGCGGCGAGGGCGTGCGCGTGGGCGTGGGCGTGGGCGTGGACTGAGCAGCGCAGTGCAGACCGTCGCGGTGGTCACCCTGGTCGTCCGGTAGTGTGTGTCAGTGTGTGTGTGTGCGCGGGGGGCTGCTGCCGCGGGGCTCAGCGACGGCGAGGGACAGCGACGGCGAGGGCGAGGTCAAGGTCGTGGCGTGGGGTGGTGGGGGCAACATCGTGTATGGTGGGCCGCGGGGACGCGTCAGTGGAGTGACGTGCGGGCGGCGGGTTGACGGGGTCGGGGCTCGTCGCTGTCGCCGCGGAGCTTGCTTGCTTGCTTGGGCTACGGCTGCTACCGGTCACCGGTCAGGGGCCACAACGGCGTCGGGCACGGGGGGGTTTGAGGGTTTCGGTGGACTGGAACGGGGAGACCGCGGGTGATGCCGCCGGGGCTGCTGCTTGCTGAATGCCGATCCTGACTGAGATCATCTGGATTTCAGGTGATCGGTTCAGGACGACCTGTCGACCAACACGTACGTACGTAGAGTAGGAAGGAAGCAGCGGCCATGTCAGAGTGAAAGGCCCTGTGTTGGAGGCTTCCTGCGTCGTCGTCTCGTTTTCGTTCATCTATAGTTGTATATATGCGGGCTGCAGCAAGTGGTTAATTGTGACATGTAGTAATGTATAATTGACCAGTGTCGCGTGGGATTTTTGTAAAGACAGTGGTTTGGACTTTAAGAGTAAAAAACACGCCTGATGATTACTTGGGTTTCCAAAATCGTCAGCTGTGGCAGGTTCATTCTCAGGCTCAGCATAGGAACGAGGAACGAACATTTTCCAGTCATCTTTCCATGCCAGTGAACTAAAAAACTTGGTCCCTCGTCGTACGTAGCAGCCCTTTTCTGTTTGTCTGACCTTAAGACTTCCATGGTCCGCAACCGTGTCAACACTGAAATTCTTGTCGCACTTCACTATTTTAGCGCCCTGTAACGTCTTTAGACCAGACCAGAGACCTTTCTCACGCGTACGAGGAAGGTTCGTGGAGGGTAGTGTGGCGCTGGCGCCGTCCAACAACGGTGATAGCAAAACGGAACCAGTGTATGAAGTATGAGGTGAGAAGGCGTCCGCCCAGTGGCTCGTAACAAGTGCCACCAAAGGAACAAAAATCTTCAACCAGGAGTTCAGGACACGAATCCAGAGTTCCGCATGCACCACGGAGCAGTGTATACGAGTCGTCCGATTGATCACGATTCATCGGTCTACTCATCAGTTTCTGCAGGTCGATCAGGGTTACCAAGATGACTAGCTCAACTAATCATCGTCTAATCATGATTAGTCGTCCCATTAGGAGAAGAGGCGAAGAGCGACTAGGCTGGATCAATGAGACTATGACTGCGTGTCCAATTCTTTACTCCGAGCATAAATCAATGTGCAGATGTGGAACAATGCATAAATGAATGTTATAAATCATCTGACTAATCATAATTAGTTGGGTTTATCGGTGCTATGGCAATTAGGATGGAATAGACGATTTGATCGGTGCCACAACGACTAGAATCTAATAGAATCGATTAGACGATTTGATAACAATGATAGCAACCAACTCTCACAAGTCACCAACTAGCTAGCTGCTAATATACTCACGATGCTTGCTTTATTGTGTACGTATATAATATATGTATGTATATACTAAACTATGCTCTATTCGTCTACAAAAGAATGTAATTGTGGGAAGCGTGCTCACTAGCTTAACTTTGACCAGGTCCATAGAATAATGATACTTATTTTGTTTGGTGAGTGTTATTATTTTCTTTCTTGGTTATTTTGATCGGTGCCATTGCAATTTCTGAAGTTTGAAGAAATACCACTACTATTCATCTATTTGGAAAGACACCATTACAATTCTTCCTCTCTTTGAAAAATGCCATTCTATACGTACTTAGGAGCTTTGGGCCCAGTTGCAGCGTACGGGGGATTCAAGTATTTTCGTATGGACAATATTGCCCACACTTACTTTACTCTACTCAATGACGTGTGGGCTCCACTCGTCACCTCCTTCCTCTACTCCTACCAATGGTGGCTCTCCTTCCCGTAAGCACCGCCCTGCCTCACCTCCACGCTCATGATGACCAGAAGCCCAGGACAACGTGATTCCCAGTGGCCTACTAGATCAGACACATGTACATGCACACTCCGTTGTAGCAGCTACGCACGGCCATCGGAATGGCAACGGCCGGCCGGAGCTCTGCTGTTGCTCGGCAGCGCTTCCCACGAGCTTCGAGCCAGAGAGAGGGAGAGAGCAGAGAGGCCGCTGCTCAGGCGTGTGCACGTTGCTGCTCCACCACCCCTTCCCACACCTTCCCTCCCACGCCCGCACTTGTCGTTGCGGACACCATGGACGAGCCGGCTCGAGCTCGTCGAACTCCCTCGCTCGACCATCTCCGCCGATCCTGTTGGTCTCTGTGGAACCTCATGAGCATGACGCGTCCGACCAACTCCTCTTTGGCACCGATCCACTACCGCAACACCTCAAACCATGTCCGTCCAGATCTCGTCGCCACCATGGCTGACAAACTCAGAGCTCCCGAATCCCGATCTCAACGCACCAGCCACCTCCTGCCCCGCCGTTGCGCGCATGTGCTCACCTGCATCCTTCACACCGAGGCCGCCGTCTCAAGTGTGTTGCGGCCGCCGCTGCGTGGCACTAGACCACCACCATGGGCAGCCGTGGCGCGCTCCTGCTGTGTGGCTCGTTTCTCCACCGCGAGCGGCAAGCATGAGTGCATGACACGCTGATCCACTCGCCGCGGCGGTGGCCGATGTCGCTCTCGGGGAGAAGATGGAGAAGGAACGGTATGTCGATGTCGGCCATGGCTGGTTTCCAGAGGAAAGGGATGACGAGTGGAGCCCAAACGTCATTGAGTACAACGAGGGAGGTAAGTGTGGGCAATATTGTCCATACGAAAATACTTGAATCCCCCGTACGCTGCAACTGGGCCCAAAGCTCCTATATACGTATAGAATGGCATTTTTCAAAGAGAGGAAGAATTGTAATGGTGTCCTTCAAAATAGATGAATAGTAGTGGTATTTTTCCAAACTTCAAAAATTGCAATGGGAATTGTTGACTCCTCGGAATATAAAAATTGTATTCTTTCGTGAACAGAGTATAAGATAACTAGGACAAACTAATCGACCTGGTTGACAACTAATCATAATTAGTCACTAATTAGTCGTCTAGTAGGTCGCTTGGCGACTAGATTGAACTGTATGATTTGTAAACATCGCCACGGAATAGTGATATCATCCTCCTTACACACAGGAAGTGCACT
>DXKC01006729.1:0-14923 GCA_031170775.1 Cymbopogon citratus
AGATTTCTCCAGTCCAACACCTATTTATATTCCTCCACATCATGAGGAGCCTGATGATGGAGGATGTGATGAATTATTGCCTCGTCATATGACTCATAGATCACATGTTTCATCTGGACAAAGACATGCTTTGTTAACCCGTCGTAACATAACGTTTGAGCGTTGCATTGGTTCGAAAACAAGGACATCTAATAAAGAGGGTGATTGCATGGCTGAAGACCAAGTGGATGCTAACGCACCCTTGCCCCAATTAGCCATGACCAACAATGATAAATACTGATGCCTCAGTATCCCATTTAGGTGAGCTATGTACCATATTATATCTAACTAATCCATGGTCATTTCTTGATTAATGGAAAGGGCAGGACCCAACCTTCCGGCTACATTCACCGCATTGACGACATCACTATTTGAAGATTGTGAATGTATATCAAAGGAACACCAAAATGATAACACACCCTTGCCTCAATCAGTGCTTACCAACAATGGTAAATATTGATGCCTCATGATCGTAATTATTAGGTGACCCATATTATGTATCATACTATACATGACTCAACCATGGTCATAACATGATTTCAGAAAGGATAGAACAAAGCTCTCAACCTAGGCCAGCCATGCCAACGACACCACTTTTTGATGACAATGGTAATTTACACTATTTTTTCTTACATTCTATAAACTATATGAACTCCTTTGTTTATTTTTACCCATAGTTGTATAACTCACGTATATTTGGCGGTCATAGATGATGATGAGGGAGATATATTTGAAGAGGACGAGGAAGAGGATGAGGGACACCTATTTGCTGGGCAAGGTATTTGTGAAATACCGAATTCCACCTTAGTCTTCCATTACTTTATTTAAACTATTATTGCATCTTAATAAATATTATTTTAGATGAGGAATGCGATGATGATGTCCAAAACAATGACCTTGAGGAAGATATGTCTTCTGTCCTTGAATTACCTGACCCATATGAAAAGGTGTATAGTAACATGCCTACAGATACCCATATGCTAAAACCTGTCGCAAATTGCAAGCACTGCAATGCGAAAAGGTTTGAGAATGAACCACATGGATTTTGTTGTCGAGACGGAAAGATCGAGCTCAGTGAACTGGACGTACCTGATGAGCTTATGAGGCTTTGGTCAAGTAACGATGCAGATGCTAGGCATTTTCGTGACAACATTAGGTTTTTCAATGGCCATTTCTCCTTCACTTCTCTATATTGTCGCCTCGATAGAGCTACTGCAACCATGAAAAATAGTGGCATATATACCTTCCGTGCACACGGACAGATCTATCACAACATAAGGTCATTTGGCAGAGAAGATGGTGTGGAGCCAAGACATCTTGAGCTTTACTTCTACGACGATGATCTAGGCCTTGAGCACCGCTACCGACGATGTCGTAAAGAGAAGTACCAAAAAGACAAGGAAATCATTCAGAGGATTATGGCCATTCTTCGTGACAACCCATACTCACAACAATTTAGGAGTGTGGGCCAGGCTGAACAGCTCGAGAACTATTGTGTCACACTAAACCTTGACCAGAGGCTGGACCAGAAAACATACAATGCCCCTCTAGCTTCAGAGGTGGCTGCTGTTTGGATTGAGGGAAGTGAACTTCTTGGTCAGTTTCAAAATAGCGTTGTCTTGCATGGGAAAGATAGAAGTAGACATGGCATCCGCTCATATCATGGATGTTATGATGCTCTTTCATACCCTCTATTCTTCCCAAAGGGTGAGCTTGGGTGGCACATGGATATTCCGAAGAAAGGAGTCAGTATGGAAGAAGTCAAGGCGTATCGTGCCCTACTAAAGGCTCATAGCGGGTCCGAAGAAGAAACAGGTTTTTATCCTTCTCATTTAATTAAATACTTCACATACTTATACCTCAATGGTTATGCTACATACAAATGTAATTAATGGCTGCTTTTTTTAGACTCGCCTGGTAGACTATGCGTGTCTGTGCGGGACTACTACTGCTATAAATTTCAGATGCGTCCAGGAATATTTAACCCTATATTTTATGGCAAGCGTCTATTCCAGCAATTTGCGGTTGACACATACATTAAGATTGAGAGTTCTCGATTGGATTATATACGCAACCATCAAGAGGATATTAGGGCTGACCTCTACCAAGGATTGGTTGATAGCCTCCATGCTGGTGAAGGCAGAGCAGAAGCAATTGGAAAGCGGACCGTGATGCCTTCATCATTTATTGGAGGCCCACGTGACATGAGGAAGAGGTACATGGACGCCATGGCTCTGGTACGGAGGTTTGGTAAACCGGACATCTTCCTCACTATGACATGTAATCCGAACTGGGATGAAATCAAGCGTGAACTCTACCCTGGTCAAACGGCTCAGGATCGCCCAGATCTTGTGGTCCGAGTCTTTAAAGCAAAACTAGAAGAGCTAAAGAATAGACTGCTAAAGAAGGATATCCTTGGAAAGGTTCGGGCGCATGTGTATGTTGTGGAGTTCCAGAAGAGAGGTCTGCCGCATGCACATTTTTTGCTAATCATGGAGAGGAAGTACAAGATCACGTGCCCAGAGCAGTATGATCTCCTAATCTCCACTGAGCTCCCAAACAAGAAGAAGTATCTAGACTTGTACAAGATGGTTACTAAGCATATGATGCATGGCCCTTACGGAGTGCTTAATCGCAATTGCCCATGCACAAAGGGTCATGATTCTTGCAAGAACTGTTACCCTCGACCTTTCCGTAATGTCACAGTACAAGGCAAGGATTCATACCCAGTTTACAGACGTCGTGAAGATGGTCGAACACAAAAGGTTCGCAGACATGAGCTTGACAATAGATGGGTTGTGCCTTATAACCCATATCTCTTGCATCTGTTCAACTGCCACATCAATGTTGAGGCATGTGGGAGCATCAAGGCAGTCAAGTAACTATTTAAGTACATTTACAAGGGTCATGACCGGGCATCTGTGGCTGTTAGAGAGGCTGACAAGGAGAATAGGGATGGAAATGTTGATGAAATCAAGCAGTATAGAGATGCTAGATGGGTAACTCCTCCAGAAGCCTTATGGAGGATATATGGTTTTGATTTAAGTGATAGGTCCCCTTCGGTGTTGTCCTTACAACTCCATCTTCCAGACATGCACATGGTATCATTTCATCGTCATGAGGGGGTTCAACAAGTGCTTGATCGTCCAGGTGTTGAGAAGTCAATGCTTACATCGTACTTCAATAAGAACATGACCGATGAAACAGCTAGAGGTATATTGTACCGGGACTTTCCTGAGTTCTATACATGGGACCCACAGGACAAAGAATGGAATAAAAGGAAACAAAAGAAATTAAGACAGATAGGAAGAATAGTGGCAGCTAATCCAGCTGAGGGGGAGCGTTACTATCTTAGGGTTCTCCTAAACCACGTGAAAGGTGCAACCTCCTTTGAGTGTCTAAGGACTGTTAATGGAAAACTCCTACCGACCTTCCGTGAAGCTGCGGAAAGAAGGGGCCTAATTGAAGAGGACAACACGCTGGACCAATGTCTTGTCGAAGCAACCGACTGGATGATGCCGTATGCATTGCGAAGGCTCTTTGCAACAATATTAGTATTTTGTGAGCCAAGTAATGTGTTCGGACTATGAAAGAAACATAAGGCTGCAATGTCAGAGGACTACAAGCGCAAACATCCATCCAACTTCATGGTGGAGCAGTTGGTCCTCATAGATATCCTTTAGTTGCTACAATCAATGAATATGGATGAGAAGAATATTGCCACTTCCTGACATCGACGACACATATGATGCCTCCTGTGATATTCCAAGAGAGATTTTTGAGGAGGCCAACATTGAGGCTAACCAGGATGATGTGGCTCTGTCAGACACTCTTAATGAGGAACTACGAGCTGCGTACGATGAAATTATGTCCTCTGTTGATTCTGAACATGGAGGTATCTTTTTTGTGGATGGTCCAGGTGGTACCGGAAAGACTTATCTATATAGAGCACTTCTTGCTACTATACGTAGCCAACAAAAGATTGCTGTGGCAACAGCTTCATCTGGTGTAGCAGCATCAATAATGCCTGGTGGTAGAACTGCCCACTCACGCTTCAAGGTTCCTCTCACCCTTGATGATGGGATCTTCTGCACCTTCACAAAACAGAGTGGTACTGCCAAACTACTTCGTACTGCATCCCTTATTATTTGGGATGAGGTTACAATGATGAAGAGGCAAGGTGTCGAGGCGCTAGACAACAGTCTCCGTGATGCAATGGACCGACCTGAGCTGCCATTTGGGGGGAAGACTGTGGTGTTCGGTGGAGATTTCAGACAGGTTCTTCCCGTTATTCGGAGAGGGTCAAGGGCTCAGGTGGTCAGTGCCTCGCTGCGGATGTCATACCTTTGGGATTCCATGCGACATCTAAAATTGGTGCACAACATGAGAGCAAAGAGCGACCCGTGGGTTGCAAAATACCTGCTGTGCGTCGGTGGAGGTTCTGAGGAGGCGAATGGTGATGATGAAATATGTCTTCCTCATGATATATGCATACCGCACACCGGGGAAGATAGTGACCTTGATACTCTAATTGATTGCATATTCCCTAACCTCAATGCAAATGTGTCAAGTAAAGATTATATCACCTCTCGAGCGATATTATCAACGCGGAATGACTATGTAGATATGATTAATATGAAGATGATAGATCGTTTCCACGGGGATGAGATGGTGTACCATAGCTTTGACTGTGTGGTGGATGATCCGCACAACTACTATCCTGAGGAATTCCTTAACACTTTGACACCTAATGGTCTACCGCCACATATGTTAAAGCTAAAGATTGGATGTCCAGTCATATTGCTTAGGAACATTGACCCCGCTAATGGACTTTGTAATGGTACCAGGCTTATCATACGGGGGTTCCAGAAGAATACCATAGATGCAGAAATTGTGTTGGGACAACAAATTGGAAATAGGGTTTTTCTGCCTCGCATACCCTTATGCCCGTCGGACGATGAGATGTTCCCTTTTCAATTTAAGCGAAAGCAGTTCCCTATTCGGCTCAGTTTCGCAATGACCGTTAACAAGTCACAGGGGCAGACTATCCCTACCGTCGGGGTATACTTGCCAGAACCAGTGTTCTCACACGGCCAATTGTATGTAGCGCTATCCAGAGCCACAGCAAGATCAAACATTAGGATACTGGCCGTGCCTCCTGCTAAGAAGGACATGAGCAAGGGAAAGAGGAAGACGAAACCAACAAAGGATATATTCACAAAGAATATCGTATACAAAGAAGTTTTGACTCCATAAAAGAGGTAATGCATTGATACATTTTTTTCAAGATCTAAACAATACTTTAGCTTTAAAAATTAATAAACAACTTTTATATACAGAATACTTCGAACTACAATTTCAACCATCTGTATACTTCAACTGCAAGGAGTCAGACGCCGCATCTTGGACTTGAAATTTAGAGTTATATTTTAATCATCTTTCTTGAAGACTTACGTAACATTGTTGTTTCAAACAACACAATTGCAATGTTTTTTTAATTTACAATAGAACACGCGCTTATACATATATGTTATCGTGGTATTATATTTCCCGTTGCAACGCACGGGTATTTTCCTAGTGATAGATAATATATGTGATCCCTTAAATTTGCATCTAAATTAGAAATTTTGTCATTATTTAAAAAACTAAAATATCTTCTCAAATCTATATCTAAATTATCAATAAGCAATGTGGTTGCAGCCCTCACTCCCTCCTTGAAACATGTGGGTAGAAGTGAAGTTATTCATTGCACTGCATCATTCATATTTGTATTATGAAGTATAGTTATGGAGCAATTGTAATCTTTATTTCCATGCTATTCAAATTTGAAGCTTAATCGAACCGTGGTTTAAATAACTTTGTTAAAGCAATTTGCTTTCTGAGGTTTTCCGTAAACCTCATACGTTGTTTCCCCCTCTTAGGTACATGAGCTTTGAGGATGCATATTTGGGGCGGGAGTAGCGACACATGATGCGCACATCACTTTTGGGCTATATATATCTTTGGGGCATATGCGTTATAATAATGATGATGGTCTTAGTGGAATCTTTACTTTTGCCCTTATGTTGGAGCTGATGGTTATGGTTGATTTGAGTTATGTTAACTTTGTTAATAGTAAAGTCTATCTTTATTGTTTGTCTATATGTTCATTGATGCTTCTGTGTTCTCTATCGATGTGTTCTTGTTAAGGTGTTGTGTGGTAATACTCTAGGAGGATGTTGTTATTTTTGTTGTCGGGTGATACATCTATGACCCAAAATTCTTATTTTTAGAGAGTACAAAAGGAGTGTTGATAAAAGGTATTATAAGCACAAGAGTTTCAACTTTGTTTGAGGATAAAAATTTGTACCAATTAATAAGGTTAAATTTTAAAATTAGATTTACTTTGTCAAATAAGATATGGGCTGCAACAAGAGTCACTATAGTTTAAGCAAAGGTTTCGACTAAATGCACATTCAAGATACATAGTGGTCAGATGTAAAGGAGAAAACTATAAATATGAATAAAAATATTTAGTTCAGTAATTGATAGGTTTATGACAACTGAATACAAACTATAGAGTATCTACTATACCTATTGTACTAAAAAGTAAACTAAGAAAACATGCAATTTATTATATCTAATTTTTATTAGTCGAAGATATTACTTTTGGTAGCTAATGTTGGTTCTAGCCAATGTAGGAGCACGGGTTTATAGGTTAATACCTGCATATTATTATTATCATCAGGATATGCCGTAGAGAAAAATCGAGGGAACACAATAGGATTTAATTGGGCTTGGCCCAACCATATTCCGATTGAATCAAATAAATTTATGTGCGATGGGCCAATAGGGATTATGTTTTTGCAGTCGTGAAACACGCACAGAAGGAAACTAGTTCTTTTATCATCAAGAGAATAATAAAGGGAGAGAAAAAGCATTCTAGATGAAAGGAGCAAATATGACACAATGTGGGTTTATGCTATTTAGGAAAAACATGGTTTAGTTGTGCAATGCCCATGAAAGATGTTTAGTTTGCTTAAACTAATTTGTACCGAATTGTTTTTATGCTTATAAGCTATGAAAAATAGGCCTCTGATCATGCACTGTGAATTTCGGCGAATTGTTTTTATGATTACAAGCAAATCACTACACAAGTATGAAAAAATAGGCCCCGGAGGGGGCGTGGTCCAATATCAGAGTGATGACACCAACAAACACGTTGATTCAGCCCCTTCCAATCTTAGCTACTACTTTATGACGAAGCAACAAATCTTCCTGGTTGGATCTGTTGTGCTGTTCGCCGGCAGCTGTCGTCCGGCCAGAAATAATCGAGAATGTAGTGGGCGGACATCCTGTGGCCATTTCCAATCGTCTCTTTCGTCCCAAGCTTCTGGATTAAAAAAAACTGCCTTTCAAACACCACCCTAGCGGAGTACTCATCTGCAAGCTTGGATAGGGAGACCAGATTTACACCCGCACCAGGAACATGTAACACCTCGTTGAGCAGTATCGCACGAGTCTTGACTTGCCCCCATCCGTCAACCGGTAAACTCGACCCACCGATTCCGCTTACAGCCTGAAGGGGCGTCCTGAACATTGGACCATACTTCTCCAGAAAATTTTTGTCCCCGTTCCATGTCATGTGGCTGCCTGCACCCGAATCCATTATAAAGTCCATCGAGGGTTGTGATGATCCATCTTGCACTGGCACAGTATATGTGTATTTTTTACTGGCTTTTGGAGGCTCGAGGCCACACTCCTCGCAGGCACCGCACAGGATCAGCAGAGCATTCTTTCCGCATGGGCAAAAGCTAAGAGCACGCAAGAATTGTTATTAGGGGCAGATCAAAAGTTATGTTGCATTGTGTAGAAAATATTCCTTAACAAATCACATAGAAATGACACTGACAATATATTAATACTCAATGATAATAAATTTCTTAGGTTGATATCTTAAAAAAATTTAAATATTTTGTCTGAAACATTATATCATATAAATATTAGTCATTTAATTTTAAACATAAGGTGTTCAGTAAAACAATACCGATACCCATATATGACATAAACAATTTAACATCTTGAGTGCCATGTTGCATGCTAAAACAACTATTTATGCCATTTTTAGAACAAAGAGGGTAGAAGAGAACCTAGAATGTTCTTTTAAAAAAATTAAATATGAAATTTTTGAATAAAAGTTATAATATGCATTACTTAAAACGTGGATACTAAATTGCAGTAACTAGATCAAAATCTGAAAGTTAAAATATAGGTTCATAATATCATAGAAAGGGATACAGTATAATAAGAGTTTAGGTTGCAACTAAATACATACCATGCTAGAGAAGAAAGATTCATTCTAGAAATTCTAACTACAGGTCCCAATATGTCTCAATTAATAAGATTAAAATAATATAATCAGCATTTAGATTCACGATGTCAAATGATATAGGCTGCAACAAAAGCCATCATAATTTAAGCAAATGTTTGAACTAAATCTATATTGGAGATACAGAGGTGCTATAAAAAGAAAACAAACTATGGATATGGATGGAAATACATATAGATCAATAATTGTTAGATTATAGCAGCTGAACCGAGACTGTAGAGTATCTATTATGACTATAGTTTTAGAAAATTAATAAACTAAAAAATGTTTAATATAAGTAATTTTTATTAGTATGTGTTTCCTTAACTTTCTAGCCCGTGGGTTGATGGACTAGTTTAGTATAAATGGTGGATTGTATTAATAATTTAGGTAGCTCATGATCTTCATTTTGTACCACATTAATTCTTTTAATGGGTATAAAACGGTTACATATCAAAACATAACTTTGAAGAATTAATGTTACAAAATGAAGATCATCTTCCTCCCCATTTACTTTAGAGTAAACAACATTTTTTGTGCATATAAGCCAAACAATAAAAACCAGATGGTGGATATATAGTGTTCCCTACCCCATCCCTCAAGGAAACAAATTGTTCGAGAAGGACTATAGTATCTTACCTTTCATACGGTGGATGGCTAATCAAGCCTTCATAAGATGATTGTTGGTGCCCTTCTTGGTTTTTTATTTCTTCATCCCCTCCCCTCTCCTCCTCCTCTTCCGCCTCCTCCGCCTCCTCCTCCTCCTTTTCGTCTTCTCTTCCTCCTCTATTGCCTCCCTGCTCACCATCACCATCTCTGTCACCTCCTCCACTGCTGCCACTGTCACTGCCACCTCCAGAATCATTGCCACTTTCTTCACCCCCAGCTTGACCTTTTTTGTCATCTCTTATATTGCTTGTGCCACCACTACGCCTCCCTCCAGCGTCGCTATCATTGACTTTTTGTTCTCCTTTGTCTTCACTATGAGGTCTTCCTTCTTTGTACTACAAATATACACACATATGAATATTGACAATTAAGGGAACGTTGGTACAAGATTTGTGAAGAGAACATTTTCCGTGATTGTTGAAGAACAAAATGTATATTCATCTCTCAAGCATGCACGTATACTTGATATGCAGATGGTACAATATGTATGCTTACTTTAGGTAGTTTTTCATATATTATTATATTAATAAAAAATGGCTAAATTATAAGGACATATGGTCCTAATCTATGGTATTTGAATATTTATTATATTAATAGTAAGAAAATTGACAATAACTGAGTTTACTTGTAGTAACAGTAGAGTTTTAATTTACATTAAAGTTTGAGGGACTACTTGTAATACCTATCATAATTTTTAATAAAAACAGGGTGGGCATGGGGGCTACTTTGGACGATGTCTTATAGTGCGATGGGTGAGTAATATAGATGTATATCTAGGGATTGGAGTCACTTTAGATAATGTTTAACAACAAAGGTAGGTAATTTAGGTCCACAGTTTGGTGGTTCCTTTATGTTGTATTTCATTATTGAGATGTGAGTAATTATTAGGAAGCAATATAGATCAAGTGGCTATTATTATTACTAGTTATTAGGGTCTACCGAACTGATGGTCAAATCTTTCTAATTTTTGTGAGAATCTCTATGGTTTATCTTTATCCGTAGCACATATCTATGGTTTACTTTCCATTATCTTCCATAATTAAAGAGATGGGTAATTTAAATGCAAACTGAGTGGGCTATTATAAATTAAATTTGTAACGGATGAAGTGGTTAATTTATATGTGAATTGGGGCAGTTACCTCTGTATTTTTGATAATGGCAAGGGTGCAAACTTTTAGGGGAAAAGAATAGATTCAATAATAACTATCATTGATAATGAAAATTATAGCATCCTGAATTAAAAGCCAGGCGTTTCTAATTTTCAGAAGAGTTTCTTGCATTCATCTTATCTCCCTACCAAAGTCTCTAAATTTTAGTAATAGCAAGATTTTACTATTGCATGGATGGATGGCTGGGTAGACCGGCATGCGGAATGCTATGTTGTACTTGGTGCTAGTAAGCTTTGCTTATTGTACCTGGCGTATGAGAAGATTATCCAACACGTACACACCGTCCCTTAGGTGGCCCTGTCCAACGATCTGTCCGGTCTTCTTGTCCTTGAGGTAGCAGCGTGTGGGCTCAAAGACTGTAACCAAGCCATGGCTGCTAGCAAGTTGTGCTACGGAGATGACATTCCCTGCTTCTCCCTCGACGTAGCTGACGTCTGGGACCTCAAACTTCTTGGTTCGTACGAGTCCATGTCTGAGATTAAGCGGGGGGCCATCCACACTCGTCCGTGGCATATCCATGGATGTCACCTCGAGGTCGCTACCGCCGAGCAGCAACCGCGGGTTGGAGGTATGGTGGCTTGACGCACGGGTGTCCAGAACCCACTCCTCGTGGTCGGAATGCATGGCCGACCTAGTGGTCATCATTGTCTTGTCATATACTGTCCCGGCTTGGCCCGGCTGCTGCTGACTTTCATAACTGAAAACAAAAGCACATAGATCATGTATGAAGTTTTTATATATGTGCATATACATTTTCATTATGGAGACCATAATTTTTTAACTGACGAAATAAAGGTTTATTTTTGTAAAACAAAAATCATATTATCTACTTATGAGAAAATACATAAATCTATCCTGTGTTTTTCCATGAATGCTAGCTTCATTTGTTTTAGATATATTAGTCCATTAACCCATGCTTTCGCATGGGATAGAATCTGATGACATAGTAAGCATTAGTAAATGTTTAAAACCTCTGACTAATAAAAATTACATATTAAATTGCACATTTTTTCTTTGTTCAAACAAGCCTAACTACGAATAATGCTTCCACATTGTCATCTGTGGAATCTTATTATTAGTTATCTGTGGTGAATCACTACAGATAAGAATCTGATGAGATAGTAAGCATTAGTATGCTTCCACATTGTCATCTATGGTGCACGTACCTGTCGTGTCCTAGCTCTCCCTGACTGTCTAGCACAGTAAGCGCCTCGTCTTTTGCCACTTGAGGTGGTTCTGCCAACAGCTGGTGTGGTAAGCCGATGCCTCCGACTCCTTTGTCCTAGTAGGTACATATATGTGATCATTTAAAGCTAAAAACGTTAAGAGATGACGGATCGACTGAGACATCTCTGCATGCAGAAAGATCTGACCTACCAGTTATAGTGCTATAAAATGCACACCAAATACCCCAATAATGCAAAGTTACAAAGGTACCTGATTGATTCGCAGGGTTTTCAGCACGTATACACCATCGCGTAAATGGCCCTGGCCAACAATCTGTCCGGTGCCCTTATCCTTGACGTAACAAAATCCTGGTTCAAAGATAGTAACTAAGCCATGATCATTAGCAAGCTGAACAACTGAGATGACATTCCTTGCATCCCCTGCAGTGTACCGGATGCCTGGGACCTTAAAACGCTCCGTCCATACCGACCCATGACCTAGAATCTTCATATGGCCCACAACCTCCAACTGAACATCTTCAGCCGTCTCCCGGAAGTCGTACAACATTTTCCGGTTGGAAGTATGGTGGATCGAAGCCGAGCTGTTCAGAATCCAGTCACTCGCTGCTCCTACATCCAAAATTGCCACCAAGTAGCTATTCCCAGCCCATTTGCCATGCCCGATCCTGTCCTTGCTTTCAAGCTTCTCGATCCAGAACTCATCCCGGTGAAACACCACCCTCGCAGCGTAATCCCTGGTAACCTGGTTGACGGAAACCAGATTTACGTCGGAGCCAGGAACAAATAGCACACCATCAAGTGATCCTCCTGTACTGTCTATGTACCCAATTCCTCCAACTTTCAGAGGATGAGACAACTCATCAGAATTTACTCTGGTGGCAGACCGAATGTCCCTGGTTCCCATCACTGACTCTACGGGTGGCTTGATATTTAGAGTGCCGTCGTAGGCTTTTAGAACATCTCCGTTCCATGTCATGTGATGGCATACGCCTGAGTCCATGTAAAATTGCTTGGTGCGGGTGCCGCCTTGTTCTTCATATGGCGACATGGGAAAAGCATTTTCAACAGTGGGGTCCTTAGGACTGCAAAAACAGCACAATCCTTCTCTTATTATGCGATGAAAGTTAATTTCAAAATATATATACGTCATAAATCAATTTTCTTTAATTTTTTACCAATTAAAAATAATAATAATAACATCTAGAAATTAAAATAAATACTCTATCAAAATATATTTACCATAAAACTAATATAATGTTCTAGATGTTGGTGTACTTTTTTCTATAAACTAAAGTTTGGTTTAAGATAAAACCAAAGTGAGCCATCTTACTATTACTAATTAGAGGCTTCAACGGAGGCTCCATGCTAATTCTCATCAGATGTGTTAATAAAAAAGATAAATCTTAAATATTACTAATTAGAGACTCCAACTGAGGCTCCATGTCAATTCTCATTAGATGTACTAAGAAAAAAGATAAATCCTATAAATTCTTACAATAATATCTAGCCTTCAATTTCATAGACTCTAATCACCAACATCAATAATAACTATTAATGGTCCTATTCTGATTTATAAAAATTTACCCACCTTTGTCATTATAAAATATGTAATAAAGTAACCCCCAAATCTTGCATCTAAATTACCCACCCTGCCATTGTGAAACATAATTAAAAATAACATTCTAAATTTGCATCTAAATTAACCAGTCTTGTCATTAGGACAGATAATTCAAAAAACCCAAAATTACCATCTAACATACTCACCTATGTAACACCTTTTAATTGTAACTAAATTTTCCATCTTAGTTGTTATATAAAATAAACAAAAACATCTTTCAATTCTACAATTGATGAATAATTACCGATGTCTGCTATTGTGTTAAAAGTAGACCATGAATCTATGTTTAAGTTACACATCTATGCCATCAAGAAACATGATAGTACCCATAAGTTATTATGGTAGACAATACATGTAACACCATAAATTTGCATCTAGTTACTCACATTCTGTTATGATAGATAATATATGTGATCCCTTAAATTTGCATCTAAATTAGCACTTTTGTCATTATTTAAAAAACTAAAATATCTTCTCAAATCTATATCTAAATTATCAATGAGCAATGTGGTTGCAGCCCTCACTTCCACCTTGGAACATGTGGGTAGAAGTGAAGTTATTCACTGCACTGCATCATTTGTATTTGTATTATGAAGTATAGTTATGGAGCAATTGACATCTTTATTACCATGGTATTTAAATTGGATGCTTAATCGAACTATGAACTAAATAACTTTGTTAAAGCAATTTGGTTCTTGAGGTTTTCCGTAAACCTCATACGTTGTTTTCCCCTCTTAGGTACATGAGCTTTGAGGATGTATATTTGCGGCGGGAGTAGCGACACGTGTGCACATCACTTTTGGGCTATATATATCTTTGGGGCATATGTGTTATCATAATAATGATGGTCTTAGTTGAATCTTTACTTTTGCCCTTATGTTGGAGCTTATGGTTATGGTTGGTTTGAGTTATGTTAGCTTTGTGAATAGTAAAGTCTCTTTATTGTTTGTCTATATGTTTCATTGATGCTTCTATTTTCTCTATCGATGTGTTCTTGTTAAGGTGTTGTGTGGTAATATTCTAGGAGGGTATTGTTATTTTTGTTGTGGGGTGATACATCTATGACCCAAAATTTGTACAAATGGATTGTTCATAATAGATATTATAAGCACGAGTTTCAACTTTGTTTGAGGATAAAAATTTGTACCAATTAATAAGGTTAAATTTTCAAATTAGATTTACTTTGTCATCTAAGATATGGGCTGCAACAAGAGTCACTATAGTTTAAGCTAAGGTTTCGACTAAATGCACATTAGAGATACATAGAGGTGACATGTAAAGGAGAAAAACCATAAATATGAATGAAAAAATATTTAGTTTAGTAATTGGCAAGTTTATCATAACCGAATGGAAACTATAGAGTATCTATTATACCTATTGTACTAAAAAATAAAGGGTAAAGTACACTTTTCAACCTCCAACTCGCAATGAGGTTCGATTTTTAACCTTTAAATATGAAACTGAGCAACAGACACCCTCCAACTATCAAAACCGGACAAATTTGGTCCTCGGCTGGTTTTAAAAGTTGTTTTCTATTTTCTAATAATAAAAAAATCTGGTTCGATCTCTAGAAGTTCATAATTAATTTATTTTAAATTATAAAAATATGAAACTCGTTCATGTTTTCTTCTAAAAATGCTATATATATGTTGATGCTATATTTAAAATTGTTTAGATCTTACTTGTTTTAAATAAATAACAAGCGTGACAATGAGCAATAAAGCAACAGGAACATAAATAAACCAATTCCAAATACCTATATATAGACCATAAACAAGTAGAAGAGATTTTTAGAGAAAAAAGTACTAGTTTCATATTTTTTTTCTCATCTAAAATAAATGCCGGCGGGGGAGCGCATGTGTAGTGTGCTCTTGCGGATTGCTCGTCGGCCTGC
>DXKC01006732.1:0-11652 GCA_031170775.1 Cymbopogon citratus
CAACATGTCGTCGCTAGGCAAGTTTGACAAGCATCAATTCCCGGCTGACCAACACGAACTCAATCATCATCTGCTTCATTCATTTCTAAATGAAGTCTGGTCTGAATGACCGGATGATCACAAATACTTCAAGCATGTACGTTACATACAAAATGAGAGGCACGATCTTTGGATTGGATCCCAGCTTAACTTCGCAACCGATGGAATCTGCTGATAACATTAACACCCAACAACCCAACATGTTTCGATTCCCGCTTGCAAAATGCACGATGGATTGCTCTGTTTCTATACAGGTATTATATGTGCTGCCGAGATGACCAGCAACGACCACACGAACACCGCACACGATTTAACAAGTATTTAACATATGCTAATCGCCTATCCTGAGGTCTCCCGCACCTCGATCGAATAGAAGAAACGACTTAACCTGATAAGGTTTTATAGTTGTTCTACTGGTGGTTTAGCAGTACGGGGCAGCATTAGCGTTGAAACTGAAACGCTAAGGCTATTGGACTACGATCCTCTGAACTCCTGATTGAATTCACTGACGTGCTCCCATTGTCGAGCACGAGGGAAGCTTGATTCGCCACGGCATGTCTCTGCCGTAGACTTAGCATGGATAATAACACAATGTTTCTGCACCAGCAAACATACACAGTGAGCTTCTTTCTTTAATAGGCTTTTGTTTAAGTTGATCTGATCTGTACCTATTTATTTTAGCACCAAATTAATTAACATAGCCTCAACTACATGTGCATCGCTTGAAAATACAGTAGGGCTGTCCATGTCTTTGCCACGATCAGAAGTTCTCGGCTGTCATCCTCAAACCAAAGTATTTAATATACAAACAGATATGTTAAACAAATAATTTTAATAGCTTCAGCTGGATGCATGTCGTAAGGTGTGGCGCTGTATGTTTACTGTGTTGCCCTTTCTCAGAGAAGTGGGATTGACTTGCACAGACAAGACACCCAACCTAACCCAGTTTTGAAATGAAGCATAACAACCACCAATGCTTTTTTAAAAACAGATAAAGCTTTCCAAAAGTTATCAGCAGGCTATTTTTTTGAACAAACATGCTATTGACGAATGACGAAACGCAGTGCCTGGTTCCAACCAGTCAACTGAGAGTAATAGGGATGGAAATGATCAAATGAATGGCATGCAAAGATTATCCTGTCCTTCGGAATATGTCAGAGCTACGGTTTATATCAAATATCAAATTGATTTTTTTTTTCATTTAGCTGCTACGATGTGATCCAAACAGATCTCTTAAGCGCTGCATTTTCCATGCGATGCAAGTTGTGACACTGAAAACGTGGAAAGCGAGCGAAGCAATGGCAAGAAGACAACTGAGCAGTTACAAGTAGCAATCAAAGCAAAAGCAGAAAACAATCTTGTTAGTCGAAGCATCATCTGTTTCACATATAGTACAATTCTTCCTTCCATAACATCTGTTTTGGATAATATCAACCCAGTAGTCGCTGCACCAGTGCTGCCGTTATTCTTAAAGTAAGCTAAACCTCCGATTAAATTTAAGTATACTAGCCATCAGTGACAGGTTTTGTTGAGTCATAGGTAAGCAAGTAGGCTGATGGCGGGATATCCTGTCCTCTCCCTCCAAGTGGATGCTACAATTTGATTTATTAGATTACATACAGTGTCTGAACTCTAAAGAGATAGGGTATCCAACTATCCATCATCTTAAGCTTCCAGATAATGCAGAGAAGAAATCATTGCAAATGGAATGCAGGTCACCGTTGAAGTCGCATAGCTCATCGATTGGATGGTTGCCGGAGCAGACAGACACCCGTTCGAGAATTCAGTGGGAAGTTTGCCGATGCAATCTATCAGGCGTCCGCCATGGTCGAGCTGACCAGGATTTCCAATCCAATCCACGCTTATTGTACCGAGAAAAAGAAAAGGCACACGTTGTTCTCAAGGTTTAGGTGGTGGTGTTGACGAGGTGATCATGGGGCACAGTCGCCGCAGAGCCACGTCAGCACTCACTTCGCGATAGACTGGCCACCTAACACAAAACCAGCTGGCTTCAACGTAACCTCCTCCGATCATTCGAGGTCTTCAGGCCTTGAGCGGATATTATCTTCTGTTCTGCTTCCATTTCCGCTGTGGAAATGCGTTTATTAGGAGTCGAGATAGTAAACGATCTAGATTGGCTGTGCCAGGAGTGATTCAGAGTGTAATTCACTTCACCCTTGTGTTAACGACGTCATGGTTGGTCTTCTCCTCCGTTGCATTAGGTCGCATTCGAGAAACACTTGAGATTCTGTGACGAGTCGTAGAATTATTCTTTTCGCCATTCTCTCATGGCGGATGCAAATGGTGTCCGGTCGGCAAAAGGCGATCGATGCTGACCCGGCGTTGGACATGACGAATCGGTGGACTCCGGCTGCGGTTGCAGTAGTGCAGCCGTTGTTTCGCCGCCGTTTCCCTTCGACGCGAGTGCGGTGCGCCAAAGCCGCAAAGCGCCAGGCCGCGGGCCGCCAGGGTAGAAGAGACTTCTCGTAAATAAAGAAAAGTGGTGCTGATCAAATCAGGTCAGCAGATTCTCTTGCATCACTGTCTCACTAGGCCTTATTTAGATTGTAAATTTATTTTTTTCAACTCTGATACTGTAGCACTTTCGTTTGTATTTGATAATCAGTGTCTAATTATAAACTAACTAGATTTAAGAGATTCGTCTTGTGATTTATAACTAAACTTCATAATTAATTATTTTTTATCTATATTTATTGCTTTATACATGTACAAAACTCAATATGATGGACAGAGCGTAAAAACTTAAAATTTGAAAGGTAACTGAACCAGGGCCGGCTACTTCAGCGCGAATTGGTTGGGCTGATGGGTCGTTTCATAACGGTTTTGAGTTTTCCCTTGCGTCTTCTTGCCGAGGTTGTCTGGATAAACATGAACACGTCACCTAATTAGTAATTCATAATTAATCCAGAGCCCTGGCAAAGGGAAGTACGGAGTATACTATTACGAACCTCGCAATCCGGTTCGGAGCTGGACCAGCACCGATCGACCTACCGCTTCGCCGCGCCTCAACAGTGACCGTATCGTCGTCTTGTTTTTTTTTTCTCGTTTTTGGGGCGAAAAAAGGTGTAAGTAAATCGGTGTCTGGCACGTACTATGACGTATCGCAAGTCGCCACTTTGCAATCGGGAAAACAGATCCAAGGGGGATAGGGACTACATAAATTACTTTTAGGCATTCACAGTGCAGACTCTATAATAGATTCTAAACCTATTTATTACCTCGAACGTTGTGGACTTGAAGTCTTATTTTTTCTCTCTCTTTAATAAATATACTGCCACATCAGCAAAATACCATAAATAAAGGGTAATAAATAGTTTTGGATTTTATGATAGAGTATTGCATTGGGAGTGCCCTTAGACCAGTCGCAGAAAAAAGATCTTTTTTTTTTTGAGAGGAGAGAAAAAAAATCTTCTTAGGCCCACGTAGAAGGCTGATTGCCCAACCAAGATTCACATGGGCTTTTATGAGCTAAGGATTGTTCACTCGCGCAAGGCACCGTGGACAGGCCTGGCCTGAGGAGGGGAGCAACAGCGCTCTGAGCATGTTGGAGCCCAAAGCATCTCCAAAAGATATAGATAAAGAAAGAGCAACTCTAGTTAAATTTAGTAGCCAAATTTTATTGTTTATTTATTAAGTAAAACAGAAAACTTTTTAAAAATAAGATGTTCACAACTGATTTTCTATTTTACAAAGTTAGGTAGTAAATGACTATGGGTGGCCACCGAGATTTTCGGGGTAACATGTTTGCTATTTCACAAAATCATATAGTTTCTCTAAAAATCCTACCTGACAAGGATATCACATCTCTTCAAGTTGCTATAAATTTACTAGTTTAGCCATCTCCAAAATAGATTTGATAAAAAAAAACACTAGATTACTCCAATGGACTATGTACTTAGATGGCTAGCGGGTAGGCTATCCTAAAGTAGAGAGCGAAAAAGGTGGGATAGAGAGCTATCAAATTTAGAGAGTCCTTTTAGAGTTTGTTGAAAACGTGTTTCCTTTAATAAGACCTAAATTTAATTTTAGAAAACAACTTGGTTAATCTCTCTAAGATGTTCGTATAGGTTCACCACTAATAACCAGCCCTCAACCATATCAAGATCTTCGTGAGAGTTTTCCGCTACCCTTGGTAATTTTCATTGGATAGTATACTATGTTTTTATACAAAATAAATGGTAAGAAACAACACTTGAGTCACAAATAGTTAGAACATTTCTCTCTCTACTAGTAGTCCATGTTGCTTGTTTTTCAAGATAACCCTAGGAGAAACTTGCAAAAAGGAATAGACTAATTTGTTGATATATTAACAATTTATACACATGTGAAAATGCACTTTACACTCTGCGCCTCAAAGGTAAACCGGACTCACATGATCTATATTCATTCGAGTCAGAATAACTCACGTCTAGCGATAATAATCATTACAAAGTTCGATTCCAAGACGTATTCACCCGTCTAACAGATGGTATTTTGATAGCAAGAGTTTAATGAATTTTAATTTATGTATTGAGGTACAGACAATTTTGGTTCGGAAAGGGAGAAGAAGAAGGAGAGCAGCACGGTTTTCTGATTAACGAAGAGAAGAAAACGTTGACAGGCGAAGGAACCCGTTTTCTCGCAGCGCGTGCTGCTATCGTGAGCAGTCAGTCCTTCCCTCTCCCCTTGCGGCTTGCTAACCCACGCCTCACGTCTCGCGATGCCGCCCAAATCGAAGGCGGCCGCCGCCGCCGCCGCCGCCGCGGAACCGGTAGCCGTCGAGGACCTCTTCACCTCGCTCCACCGCCACATCGAGGCCGGCTCTTTCGAACAGGCCGCCAAGGTCGCCGACCAAGGTCAGGCACTTCATCTCCTCCTCCTCCCCCCGCGCGGTCCCGAGTCTCGTGCCCTAACCCCCGTTCGAATCTGACACCCACTTGGTTCCGCAGTTCTCAAGGCGGCGCCGGGGGATGAGGACGCGGTGCGATGCAAGGTGGTGGCGTACATCAAGGCCGACGAGATCGACAAGGCGCTCGCCGCGATCCGCGCCGCCGAGCGCCTCCCGATCGACCTCAGCTACTACAAGGTGACGCTGCGACTTGTCCTCTCTTGCTCTTGCTGGCCTGATGTGTCTGTCCGTTCCCTTTGTTGTCATCCCTGCTTGGCTCACTGGGGACTAGACTGTGGTTACGATGGGGGAGTGGCCAGATCTGTATGGGTTTATGTCCTATGGTACAGTAAATCAATTGTTTTGTGTGATTGAAACGGAATTTTCACTTGATAAACTCCTTTAATGTAGTTTAGTGCTGGTGCTGGTGACTCGTAGTGAAATTTGCTATCGAGGTCATGCGATTCAGCGTAATCGTTGCATACTTGCATTGCATGCTGTGGTTCTGTGCTCTGCCCAACTTATATTTGTATATGAGGAGAATGACATCGAGGGGTGGGAAGGTAATGGAAATTTAATGCACACAGTTACCTGTGACATATTGGTAGATACTGCTGAACGAGGATAAGCTTTCATGTCATGCTGCAACACTTTGTTGACTTAAATATGAAGTAATTCGATCATTCTTCGGGTTGAGCACAAGAGATAATTTCTGTTTAGTATATTTATTTAGCTGTTCTAAAATTCCCCAGTTTAACTATTGTTCGTATAAGATCTATGCATTTAGCTAAAAACACCTTGACAGGGCCAACTCTTTTAATTCCAAATTTCCACTCATTAACTTTATGGACTACAATATCTATGTGAATTCTTAACTCTGTTCTTATTGCATTTGTAACAGTAATTTTGCTGAAGTTTGAAGTAGGTGCCGTTCCTTGTGTTTCATTGAAGTTAATTACTTTTGTGGTGTTTGTTTCTTCTAAATAGAAGTTTGAATTATGACATAGTGTTAGAGAACCATGCGCTGTTTTTGTTTTTTTGCCAAATCTGATCTTAGGGCGTTACTTTTTGTTATTTAAAAACAATCTATGTGATCAAACTAAGTATATTTATTATCATTCAGGCCTACTGCTGCTACAGGCAAAACAAACTGCAAGAAGCTCTGGAGCTTTTAAGAGGTCAAGAAGAAACTTCAGCAGTTCTCCAGCTGGAATCCCAGATCTTTTACCGCCTAGGAAGGATGAATGATTGCATGAGTAGCTATGAGAAGCTTCAGAAATTTAAAATTGACTCAATGGATCTGAAGATAAATATCATAGCTGCTCTGGTTGTTGCTGGAAAGGCCTCTGAGGTGCAGGCAGCTATGAAGGCGCATAGGGTTGATCTTACCACGAGAGCACTCAGGGATGCTCGTAGCTTTGAGCTCGCATACAATTCTGCTTGCGCTTTGATAGAAAACAAGAAGTACTCTGAAGCTAAGGAGCAGTTGGACTTGGCTAAAAGGTGAGTTTCCTGGTGTAGTGATTGCTAAAATGAATTGTCCCTTCACTTTACTGAACTAATCCTTTCATTTGCACAACCTTCTAATATTTTTAGATTGAATTCTAGAAAACCTGTTTTTAATAGTTAATTAGTTTAATTGTTTCCATAAGAAAAGGCAAAAATGTTCCTACACAGATATTCTTTTTATGGAGAATGCCTCAGCTAGTGAAATTATGAAGGCCATTTGGCCTTTATGCGTAAACAGTTGGTTGGATTATAATTTACTCTTGTTTTCTCTGCAGAATTGGTAAAGAGGAGCTTATGGTGGAAGATGTTGGTGATGCGGAGATTGAATATGAATTAGCTACTGTGTCTGCTCAGCTTGCTTATGTGCAGCAGGTAACTAAATCTGGAGAAACTCTCTCGCATAAAGTCAACCACTATCTATTGATTTCTTCTTCAAATTTTCAGCTACAAGGACAATCTCAAGAAGCTATGCAAACCTATGTTAATGTGATAAACGGCCAGTCAGCCGATCCATCATCACTTGCTGTGGCAACAACAAATCTTATTTCACTAAAAGGTACAAAAGATACTGCAGATAGCTTGAAGAAGCTTGATCGTCTTATTGGAACAACTACAGCTCCAAACCAGTTGCATCTTGTTGAAAACCTTGACATCAAGTTGTCCCCAAGGCAGAAAGAAGCTCTGTATTCTGCACGTGTTCTTCTACTGCTCCATGCAAATAAAACTGATCAGGTTTGTATCTGCAATTTTCATTCATCTCTTGCTTCCCTTTTGTGAAGAAATAACCTATTTGAAAATCAATGGTGGTGTAGTGGGATCATTCTGTATTTCTGTTATCTGAATTTCGTTTCTCATACTTGTGAGATTCCTAAACCTTATTTCAGATAAGTTAGTGAAATTCTAACCTTGTGGTGTCATGAATGTTGAGTGATGACTCATATTCATATCAAAATATTTTTTCCGTTTTAGTTAAGAAACTAGGAGTTGTCATTGGATTGCTAAGTAGCATGGATGTGTATGTTGCTAAATTGGATTTGTTGCATGCTCATCCTGAACCTCTTTCCTGACATTTTAGCAAGGCCCTACATTCAGTTGCACAAACTACAAATTTTGTTTTCAAATTTATATAACTGAACTAAGCATTGTCTGTTCAATTCTTGAGTAAAATGAACATGATCAATATAATATATGTTTGATTGTAAAATGACGTTTGCATTAAAAAACATGTGTTTATATGATCTCCTCATTGGAAAATTATCATCATCAACATCCCTTTCATTTGTTTGGGTGGGCATTTTCATGAGCCTCTCAATGATTGCTCATTTCTGTTCCTTTTTTTTCTCAAGGCACATGAGTTGGTCAGTGGACTGCTTGGCATGTTTCCAGATAGTGTATTCCCTGTTTTACTTCAAGCTGCTGTTCATGTGAAAGAAAAGAAGGTTCAGAAAGCTGAAGATGTTCTTAGCCAGTACGCGGAGAAGAATCCTGAGAATTCTAAATGGCTCCTCCTTGCACTTGCTCAGATTGCTGCTAATGCCAACCATTTTCAGCTTGCTGCTGACTCACTATCCAGAATACCTGACATCCAGCACATGCCTGCAACAGTTGCTACATTAGTGGCTCTTAAAGAGCGCCTAGGTGACTCCAATGCTGCAGCTTCTGTACTTGATTCTGCTATCCAGTGGTGGAAGAATTCCATGACTGAGGATAACAAATTAGACATATTAACACGGGAGGCTGCTGCATTTAAACTCAGTCATGGACGTGATGAAGAGGCTTGTTTGTTGTATGAGGAACTTGTGAAGAGCCATGGAAGTGTTGAAGCTTTGTCTGGGCTAGTAATGACTTCAGCACGCACTAACTTGGAGAAGGCTGAACAATACGAGAAGAAACTGAAGCCATTGCCTGGCCTCAAAGGAGTTAATGTTGAGAGTCTGGAGAAGACATCTGGTGCAAGGCATGTTGAAGGGCCCCAAGACATGAAGGTAGATGTTCCTGAGGAAGTGAAGAAGCAAAAGGCAAAGAAGAGGAAGCGGAAGCCTAGATACCCGAAAGGCTTTGATCCAGCAAACCCAGGGCCGCCACCAGATCCAGAGAGATGGCTACCAAGGAGAGAGCGATCCAGTTACCGTCCAAAGAGGAAGGATAAGAGGGCTCAGGTCAGAGGTGCTCAAGGAGCTGTGTCTAGGGAGACATCGGCGACCAATGCTGGTGGTTCCTCAAAAGGAAGCCAAACCACCAGTTCATCAAAGACACCAGCGGCAAATACTGATCAGCCAAAAACTAGCAACAAATCCAGGAAGAAGAAGTCCAGGTCTTAGATGAGAATTTTAAGTTAACACAGTACAAAAGAATATGTTCGTTTATCTTCTTGATGACTTGCAATTTTGGGCTGGATCGCATTCAATTGTGGATTTACTTTGCTTTTACACTAATGTTTCAAGCTACTGAGACTGTTAAAATTTTGCTGAGATGTGTTTCGATGGGTTGCCCCAGTAGAATTCTATTTTTATAAGTTATAATAAACCTTTAATTGATTTCGTTGGAGAATATGGTAACTCTTGTTGCTCATAGCTTCCACGTTACCTTGTCCTTGTGACTTTACTCTTGCAGCTAATGCGATCACGACATTTGTTGTTCTGTCGTGTTAGCTGCTGAGGTAAACCTCTTCGTGCCTGTCCAACGGTGCTAGTTGGACGTTTGGAACAGTTTGGCCGCAAACCACTTCCAGAAACTCTGAAAAAACTCACATTCAGAAACATTTACATGATGTAAATACATCCATTCTTTGCGAGGATACGCCCTCTGTTTTGGCTTTTTGGATACTACACCAGAAAAATTGCAAATTCTAACACTCTTTACATCTCAGTTATGTCTAAAACAAGCAGTAGCGTACATGGGATGGGAACAAGCAGCAACTGTTTACATCGTTAACCGAGTCTACGCGATCACTACTTGCTTTTGCTAACTGAAGAAGCAAGCAGTCGGAGGCTCGGAGCCCATGAGTGCGTGCGGTGCAGGCGCAGCTATGCAACGCGAACCAAAAACGCTGTTGGCATGGGAAGCATGCCGGCTTCTGGCGCAGCGACGACGAAGCCCGGTCCAGCGTACATGGCCCGCGGCTTCCACAGTATCTCCTCCGTGTCGACGTCGTTGCTGCCAGTACTGCTGCTCTCGCCGTCGTCGAGCTTCTGGTCTGCCTGCGGCGGGCGGCGCTCCATGTGCACGTCCCAGCGCTCGGTGGACGTCGCGCGGCTGATCGGCCGAATGCTGCTGCTCACGATGGAAGATGTGCGCGAAGCCGACGACGACGACGAAGCTGGGCTCGCTGCCTTCTTGTGCGCGTCCCACCTCTCCACGGTGTCGGCCCGGCCGGGCTTGGGCGGCGGCGAGCTGGTCGCGTTCTTGCGCGGGGATCGATGTCCGGCCATGCTCCTGACGCTGTTGGCAGAACGAGCGCCTGATGATGATGATGATGATGATGAGGCTGAGGGTTCTGCGGTGGCCGGCTTAGTCGTCTTGCACGCGTCCCACCTCTCGTCGGAGTCGGCGCGGCCGGGCTTGGCCTTGGCGAGCGGCTTTGTGAGGACGGCGGCGACGCACGGTGGCTTCGGGAGCAGCGGCAGCATCTTCCACTTGGGCGGGGTCGGGAGCAGCGCCGGGAGACGGGGAGAGCCGCGTGTGCCATGGCGAGGTGCACGCGAGCGACCGGGATCGCCATGGATCCAAGACGGAGCTGCGCACACCAGAAGGCAAAGGGCGCCAAGGCCGAACGAGCTCAGGAGATGAAACAGAGAGGCGACGATCGGTGAGATGATTTCTGATAGCAGGATGCAGCAGAAACATATAGGCCCCAGGGACGCCTGGCAATTCGATAGTGTTCGTCAGGGTGAACCGGAGTCGGAGTCGGAATCCGTTCGGCCACGACGACGAGACGCGTGGGCGCCACGCCATTTATCTCCTAGTCGGATTGAGTTCTTTCTCCATCGACGCCCAGTCGGAGGCACCTTGCCCAATCGGATCCAGCAATGGCCGGCGGCCGGCCTTTCAAGATGCCGATTGGACTGCGGAACGATGATCCGGCGCTGCCGTGCGCCATGATCCTTGCCAGTTCGCCGCCCAAGCCCAGCCGTCCTGACACCGTCCGGAGTCTGTCTCTCTGGAGTTTCAGCGTGAGTGCTGCGTTGCTGATGTTCAGAGGAGGTTGACAGCTCTGAGGGAGAAATGGAGAAGAGCAGAAAGGATTATATCCCTTGGTTCTATGTCATGGGGTCATGCTACTAGGACCATAAGCATACGAGTAGAAGATTACCAACTACTTAATGAAATACACGTGTAGTAGCCAACGGTATGCCATAGTAATAATAATGACAATTGACAATACTGAACGCTTAGCCCCGTTCTCGTGGCCTTGAAGTGCAATGCCACCATTAACCGTCATGCATGGTTTGTTTGTTTTCTTTGCAATGAAGATCATTTGAAGGATTCAGCGTTGCTGTTCAGGATTATGATGAGCTTTCTTTCATCTTCGGTGATGAATATGACTGTCAAGATTTTCCTCAAAAAATATGACTGTCAGGAAACCATACGTAGAGAATATGGCAACAATCATACATCAAAATCCATGCTTGCAATGCATCCAGGTCTTAGATCCATCCAAGTTGATGGACAACGATTGTCAAAACAAAAATATAATAATCTCAGAACTGTGAAGTACAGTCAAATCAGCAAAGAGACAAATAACGTTACAACTGCTTCTCCTTAACCTACTAGTACAGCCTACAGAGTGTCGACGATGATCTTCCGCAGCGCACTCCTTGACGCCTCCACGTCGCGCCGCACAACGAACGGGTGCGAGAGCAGCTGTCCCACCGTGGCGCGCCGCGCCGGCTCCTTCTGCAGGCACGCCGCCACGAACCCACGCAGCTCCGCCGATGCCTCTGCATCCTCCGGCACGGACGGAGGCTCCCTGTCGCAGATCGCCTGCATCAGCTCCTCGGCAGACGGATCCTTTACTCCGGGCAAGAGTGAGAGTCGCCCCAAGAAGAGCTCCAGGACGGTGACGCCGAGGCCCCAGACGTCGGCCGCCATGGCGCCGTGCGGCCCGGCGCGGGCATTGGGCGCGAACCGCTCGGGGCTGAGGTACTTCGTGGTGCCGCCGTTGATGGGGACCTGGAGGCGCTCGCCGGAGCGGCCGTAGAGGATCCTGGAGAGGT
>DXKC01006738.1:0-10328 GCA_031170775.1 Cymbopogon citratus
CAGTGGCAGCCATATCCGGGATGAAATCTGGTAATAAGTGTGGTATTGCTTTAGAGTAGAAAAAATAACTACAAGAGGCATTTACATGTGGAATAAAACTGTACAGCATGTGAGGGATTTGGACAAATATTTTATTATGAAGAAACTGAGCCGACCAAGAGGAACTAATGGATGCCTTGATAATTTGTTCTTGGCACAAAGTGCATAATAAAATTTGGTTTGATTTATTAATAAAAGTTATTTAACATTGATTTAAATTTGACTATTTTCTACTAATTTTTTTAGCAAGACGAGTGGTTAAACTTGAGGTAAAAAAATCTTGTAATTTTGGATGGAGGAGTAGTAGTAAAATACAAGAGGAGGGTGAGTGGATTGGTTGATAATAGCTTTTGGATTTTTGTGTCGATGTTGCAGTGCAAGCGAATAGAGAGAATTAAGACACATGCAACATACAAATAAAAAATTATATTAAAAATCTAAAAAGTTTAGTTGTTATTATAACAAACGGCTAATAAGTACTCGTACTATTTGAGCAAACCAAGCAAATCAACTTTCTAGTTATTACATTATATATAATAAAATATATGGTTTAGACATCGCTCCGTATCAAACAAGGAGATAATGGGCTTAGTCATTGTCAACCACACCACTAAACTAATGCATTGATCTCTCTAACGCCTTTCTTATAAATGCTCCACCATATCTGTTGGAGCCAGCAGCCGACCCACTATCCAGCATGCCACCAGCACATGAGAATCAGCTAGCCAGATTTTTTTTTTTCATCATTGGCCTGATGAAACACGGTTGCATTCGAACTGAATTTGCTGATCGAGCAGCAATAAAAATTTGTGATGCAGTGCTACTGAAACACGGCACGGTACTACACAAACACAACGCTGGCCGCCGGCCATGCTCACAAGTCATCACAAGAAAAGGCACGAGGCCGGTCGAGGCGGCTCACCCCCAACACTACAACGCAAAGCCGACCGGTGACCGGCTTTCCCGTGGTGGTGTCACGTTGCGTACCGGTACCACCAAATCAAGGCGCCCGAACGGACGAAACGAACCCCAACCCCCCTCCCTACAAGTGCTCCACACGTCAGCCGCCGGGGGGCCGAGATCACCAAATCCAAAGCCACTTCCCCCACAAAACGCCCGTGCGTGCCGAGCCAAACTCAAAAACGTACACCACCACCACCACCGGCCACCTCGGCAGCTACGTGCGTGCGCATGCACCGGCGCCACCAATTAAGCCGGTCTTGCTGCTGCTGCTGCTGCTGCTGGTGGCTAGGATGACCGGGGCAGCATCGGCCGACGACGCCGCATCGTCGATGAGGGCCGCGGTGATGCGGCTCAGCTTCGGCGCGGCGGCGGAGGAGAGGCGCGGCGCCGCGGGGGAGGTGGCGAGGCTGGCGCGGGCCGACGAGCGGACGAAGCGCCTCCTGCCCGAGCTCGGCGTCGTGCCGCCGCTCCTGGACATGCTGGTTGACGCGCGGGGCGACGCGGGGCAGCGCGTGGCCGCGGCCGGGGCGCTGCTCGAGCTCGCCAGAGGGGCGCACAGGTTGGTCAGTCAGTTCTCTTTTTCTCCGTGTGCTCGTTGTCTTCTTGCCTGCCGTGGTGTTCTTTACTGGAGATTCTTCTCGCGTGCAACTTGTCTGATCAACGTACCATGTTATTACTGGAACTAGTTAGAACTCAAATTTTCAGAGCTGAGATAAGGGTTTTGGGGACGGAAAAACAGGGTGTGGTACTGCAGCATGGCTCTGCTGCATGGGATTTGAATTGAGGAGCAATGGTCTTGTTCCAAAATTCAGGCAAAAAGAGGGCCACGGTTTTGAACAATTTCTTTTCGAATATAGTGATTTAACGTTTCTGCTGCGGAGTGTCCTGCCTTTCTTCTCCTCGCTCAAACATGTTCGGTTTGCTTTGAATTTGAATCCACTTGTTGTTCAGACTTTGGAGTCAGCAAGTTGTGTCTCAAGTCCCCCATCAACTGCTACTTCTACTTCCCCAAGAAAAAAAAAAGAACTCTTGACGTCAGAAAGTATATACAATCCTTCTCGAACAAGTTGGTTTTTTCTTGAACAGTCCTTCTTGAACAAGTTGAATTTAGAATGCTGCTTATTCGCTTCAGTTCCAAAATTCTGGGTTGCTGCTCTTGCACTTGCACACATATATACATGAACTGCACTGTAGTCAGTCACGATGCTTTACATGCACAATTTTTCGCAAAGAGCCATAACAAAGGATTGTATAATCAGAACCGGTTAGCCTTGACAAAGGTGTCCCTCCATGGCCGGTTGTCTCTGCCATGCCAAATCTTCTCAAACTGCTCTGACCTTTTGAGCAGCATTTGTCAAAGTCCTTGTTAAACAATATGCACGCCCATCAATTCTTGCCGGTTGCTGCTTTCCACACACCATTGCATTAGGCGAGCACGGGCCAACCTTTGCGTCTGCCACTGCCAGAGTCCCCTCACGCCATTGTTATTTGGTCTGCCAGAATAATTGGCCAGAACACACATAATGTCAGCGCTATATCCCCTCCAGTTTCAGCTTTGTTGGTTGGTATTAGGCAGCCCAAACGTACAATACTCTCTCACATGCTCAGCTCTTTCAGTTTCAGGCAGCCTCCCTTGTTTTCTGCAGACAAAGTTTGGCAAACAGAATGGACCCAGGTCCTAACCATGTGTTTCTTTTCCTTTGCTATATCACTTCGACGAAACTAGCTAGCTCTAGAAGAGACATTTGCGCTTTATTTTTTCCCCTTCATAATGCATATTTAGTATGTCATGTGGATATGGCCATGGACCCAAGATAGTGACAAGCACATACATGGTGCGTCAGGAAAAGATAGACGCCACGTTGAGAACTTCGACGATTGACGTACCCAGTTTTTACTTGGGTTGATTTGGACTTGCACTCGTTGCTAATTTGCCTGCACGGCGTGGTGTTACATTGCATTGCATCGACTGCCAATGGTGACAGTGGAATGAAACTGAAAACCACAATGGCACCCCGTGAAGCACGCAGATGATAGAACCACATAGAGCAGAAACATACGTGTAATCCAATAGCCCGTGATGCATGAAGCCATGTGACTTCTGAATGCTCCAAGAAGCGTTTTCTAATCAACTGGAGTTTGTTTATCCTTTCCTTTGGCTGCTTGATTAAAATTCAACAATTCACTAATTCAGAATGAATAGATCCAAACTGTATTGTTTCTCGTGAGTTAAGCAATTGCATATTATATATTAGTTAGTACTACAATTTGAGTTGTTGATGGAAAACTGGCAAGGCCTTTCTCTGAATTTACAGTATGTTTTTTAGCGTATCTGTGGTCATTCTGTTGTGCAATTTTAGATAATTGAGAAAAAAATGGGGAAACTTGTTCTCTGAACTCCATTACAGCATGTTTTCTGCCCATCTGTAATATGCAGTTGTCATTTTGGTTATCTGCGTGCTGAAGTGCTGATGGACGTCTTGGTTTTCAGAAATAAGGTGCACGTCGTCAAGGCTGGCCTGCTCAAGAAGCTGCCGCAGCTCACGGACGACAAGGACCTGTCGAGAAGCCAGGAGCTGGCGCTGCTGGTCCTTTCCATCTCATCACTGGCCAACACCGACTTCCCGCTCTCCACCACCGAGCTCCTCCCGTTCCTCGTGGCCACCCTCAGCGCCGCCGACGTGCCGTCCGACACGAAGCTGCCGTGTCTGGCCGCCCTCCGCAACCTGTCGACGAAGCTCGAGCACGCGCGCGACGTGGCGTCCAGCGGCGCCGTGCGCGCGCTGCTGTCCCTGTCCCTCTCGCTTGACCGGGACCGGAAGACGTCCGAGGCGGCGCTGTGCATCCTCGGGGAGCTGGCGGCGTCGAGCGCGGCGGCGAGGAAGGCGATGGAGGAGGAGGAGGACGGCGAGGCGGCGGCGCGGGCGGTCCTGGAGGCCATGACGCGGCACGAGAGCGCGCGGTGCCAGGAGCACGCGACGTACCTGGCCATGGTGCTCGCGCACTACGGCAGCCGCGCGCTGCGGCGCCGGATGCGCCAGCTCGGCGTCGTGCAGGCGCTCCTCGAGGTCTCGCTGCTCGGCAGCCCGCTGGCGCAGCGGCGGGCGGCCAAGATCCTGCAGTGGTTCAAGGAGGAAGGGAGGGTCGTCGTCAGGGCGCACTCGGGGCCTCGCGTGGAGGGAGACGGCGGCGGCACGTCGGGCCACGACGACGACGACGACGTCGCCGGCGAGGACGGCGGCCGGGAGGCGAAGGATTGTTGCCGGGGTACCACCGTGGGCAAGATTGTGAGGCAGAGCCTGGATAGGAACATGAAGTGTATACTGAGGAGGGCCACGGCGTCCGTGGACCTGACCAATGTTAAGCTGCTGGTTACGAGCTCTAGCTCCAAGAGCTTGCCTTGCTGAACTCCATTTTCAAGTTCAGTTTCCCTCTTACTTCGATGACCACCATTCTTTTCTTTAAGTGCTCGTGTCGAACTGCAAACGAACCGGTTTTTTTTTTTTTGGTCGTGTCGAGTAGTATGTAGTTTTAGGCTTTTCTCCTGTAACCACTTCATGTTTAAGTCTAGTTGGCACCGAAAAATGCGGCCCATTAGCACCTAACCATCTTGGAAACCGTCGTGGGCCGTGTAGGGTCCTTCCGTTGGCCAGGTCTTCTTCAGCTCCTCAAACTCGCAACGCAACACACCTTGGTACCCCCCGCCACCCCACCCCCCCGCGTTCTTGGCCTTCGACGTTTGATTGAGACTTTGAGGCAAGCAATGGCAGGCATTCCATCAGGTGAAAGCAGCGGCGAGTGCTCCTCTTGTAAGTGCACCCTACCCAGTCCAAGTTGGTTCATCTGTGTGCGTTACACACTGTAAAAATCTAAAACAGGCGAAGGCGGCGGCGATGCCCGGAATCGTCGCAGTGGTTTTTTCCGGAACTGTTTCCGCTATACTCTATTCCTGTTCTCAAATTGTTTCGGAGTTTGCCTCGAGGAGATGTTGTCTAACCTAAATGATCTTCTGATGGACGAAAGGATGATGGACGCCCTTGGAAAGGTCCGTTCAGTTGCTTTTCCTGTTGCCATATTGCTTCAGTCATTTGAACTTTGACGCGAATCCTACTATTGTCGTGGATATGGATATTCCCAAATCTGCATCGACGATCAGAGTAATATTCCATCAAAAAGAACGATCAAAGTAATAACCTCTGATCAAGCATCGTAACCCCTTTTCAGAAATTGAAAGAATACTCTAATACGCCTTCGTACACACCACCAGTACCAGTGAATACGAGGAGGAGGGACGAAGACCAGGGGGAAGAAGTCGAGCACGGGTACTCAAGGAGGGAGGAAGACTGAAGGTTTTTTTCGAAATCGTGCATTGCACGTGTTTCATTAAGTGGAAGCGGGAAGTTTTACAAACTTCAAGCAGGGTCACGGCGAGAAGCCATAACCACCTTGGGGAAACACTAAACACAAATCACCAGCTAGTGGTAGAGAAGTAAGATTGTACTAACTAAATAAACAATGATGCGACAAGAATGGGAGGGAGGCCTATGCGCATTGACAGCTCAGGGTGTGACCTCGATGGCCGTGATACCATCGGTTTGCAAGCGCATGATCTCGTCCATCGCTTCCCACTTCCAGGGGGAAACGGGTTCCTTGAACGCTTCATGAAACTTGACAGCGATAGTGTCGTCTGGAGTGTCGGAATTTGCGTTGTTCGGCCTGCGCTCCCACTTGTTCACCAACACACGCTTAGCTTACTTCTCCGGGTTGGGGTCGCGGAAAGCAGATTTGGCCGCAAGTCTATCACTGCGACGGGGAGGCTCCCGACGCATGACGCGTCGGCGCGGTGGCGAGTGCACAAGACTTTCCTGTAGCGGCAGCTTAAGGGAGTTGATGAAGAGGGCTCCGACATCGATGTCGACAGTGGCCGCTGTGACATCGACGGAGGGATCCGGTCCAGCTGCCCCCTGCGCCTCGGCATCCGGGGAGCCAAGCGCAGCCATCCGGGCGGTGAGCGGGTGTCCTCCGCAAGTGCGACGACAACAGATGGACCCACCTCTTCCACCTCCGGCGACGCAACATCTGTGAAGTCAAGCTCAATCATCCGTGGCAGCGAACGGATGTCCGTCGGCACTGTCTGAGCCTCCACAGAGGCAGCTGTCGGAGTAGACGGGTGCAGCGCGGGAGCGCCAGCTGGCCACCCCAAAAGAGGCGAGGCGGTGAGCTCATCGAGCATCGGGTCGACTCGTATGGGAGGCCCAGTGCCCTCATACAGCGACAGCACGAGCGGGTCAGCATAAGTGGCCGCGTTGTCGGCGATGTTAATCACCTGCGGCCGCCTGCATCGGCGTCGTCGCCGTCGATGGCAGCATGTGGATTTGTTCGAGCCGCTGTTTGACGCCTGTGGGCAAGGCCGAGGACCGTCACCCGCAACCACCGACGAGGGGGCCGGGCAAAGGATTTGTCCGACAATGATAGGTGCAGGCGAAGGGTGCGACTCTTGCCCACACGCAGGTCCCTGCCCAGTGCCTTTGTTGTCATCATCTACGCCGTGGCGACCTTGGTGCGGATGTGGAGGACGGGGCGGATGACGATGTTGATGCTTGCAGTCCCTCGCCCAGTGTCTCGTGCTGAGGCAGAAGAGGCAACGAGAGAGGGAGGTGCACTGGGCGGCGATGTGGTCCCCTGCCAGACAGTTAAAACAGAGACCAACGAGCGATGGAGGCACCGGCCGCTGACGACGAGTGTGAAGAGGGGCATGGCGGCGGCCACGCCGACGAATTTGAACAAGTGTGAAGCTGTCAGCGTCGACAGGCGCAGTGACGCGAGGAACGTGGTGTTGAGGAAGACGGCGGCCATCAGGTGGTGACGCTGGATGGCGCTGTCCGAGTCGCCGGTGCACAGGGGCACGCATCATCGGCTGCGGACCGAGTCGCTGGTGTGCAGGCACCCTGACAGCCGCAGGCAGCGCAGGAAGATCGTCAGCGTCCTTGGTCCTTGCTCGACGACGATAGTGCCGCCTCTTCTTGGCGGCAACGACTGGACGTGAGGTAGAGTTATCCCCCACGCACGGCGCTGCAAGCACGGCCGAGGCCGTCCACCCGATGGCCTGGTGAGCGGCTTCCCGAAGAAGCTTGCAAGCGACGTCTGGGAACAGCGAGTGTGTGGCAGCAGGAGCAAGTTCGTCGTCAGAACTGTTCGCGCCGGGGTCCTCCTCCTAGCGCTAGGACTTGCTCCTGCCAGTCGACCGACAGGCGAGGAAGAAGGGGAGGGCATGTGGGGAGACGGTGAGGACTTGCATGAGGGATCATCCTCCTCGTCCTCGTCATCCAGCACGTCCTCGACAATAACCATCTCCCCGTCCTCCAACCCTTTTAGCCGGGCAATGATTTATGTTCAGTTTAATTATTTAAGCGCACTGGTTTTGTTGGGCTCTTATCATCTATGAAGAATTATCGACTCCCGAAGCTTCAGCCTCCTTGGCTGCATCGTTGCAAGTTAGTTTTAGGAAAAAGTTTGCTCTAGTTATTCTAAGAGCAAAAGCCTTCTTATTGTTCCATGGCTGGAAGTCTCTGTGTAATTTTGTTGATTTTTTCTTCACCTTTTGTTTCTTGAACATTTCTACTCCTGGTATAATTTTTCAATAAAATTTCAGTAAAAAGAAGCAATGCAGATAATTTTAGTTTTGCATCATCTTTTGCCCGTGAACTCCTTTGGCTTGTTCGGCACAAGGGGATTGAGGGGGATTTGAAGTGGATTTATTCCACATCTATTGTGGTGTGGAATTATTCCCCCTCAATCCCCTCAAATCCATCTCTCTAAGAGGATTAAACAAACAAGCCCTTAAGTCTTTATTAAAAGAAGCAATGGCAGCGGGTAAATCTGATAACGCTGGAATCACTTACCACACCACTCGATGGCATTCACCATTCAGCCTTAATAAAATACAGAAATTTAGAATCACCTACTATTCTATGGATTACCCTAGGAAAAGATAAATAATGTCAGGAAGTCACCACTTAACCTTTAGGAGGTACTCCGTATAGGAAAGCTGATCTGCAGCACAAAAGGTGTCGGAGGGTAACCAATCCAATGATATACATGGAAGAACGGAACACATGATCAGACGACAAGCTTAGAAAAACTGGTATTAGCATTGGTCTCCAATCACTACTGGCTGAAAGATTCTCTTTCAGTTAGATATTCATTTTTTTTTTGATAATAGTTAGATATTCATTCTTTGAAATGCCTTAGCGACGCTGGTCTAGGTGAGACGATGTAACCTGGAAGATAAAGTGCAAGCATTAGAAAGAAGCAAACCCTGGATGTGGCGAGCCTGGCAGGGTCCACGAGGCACGAGCAGCAACAGCAAAGTATGGGCCGTTGGCCCGTTCTTTTCGTGTATAAAATTGGACGCTTGAGGATGGCAGCGACGCGTCGTGGCCCGTATAGCCGTCGCCGCCGCCGCCGCCATCTTCGCCTCCGACGTTTGAAGCAAGCATGGCAGGCATCCCATCAGGTGAAGGTAATTAGGTAAAGGCGATGCCAGGGATCGCCGCAGTATCCCGGCTTCGGAACTGTTTACGCCTCTCCCTGTTTACGCACAACTTGGGGCTCATCGGGGAGATTTGGTCTGGCCTAAGTCATCTTCCGTTTGACCAAAGGTTAAAGGCCCTTGGAAAGGTGACCTAAGATTTGGTCTGTTGCCGTGCTTTGATCATTTCAACTTCCACAGGAGCCCTATTGCCGTGCCTTTTTGTAATCCCTGATATGTATTCCCCAATCTGCACCAATGATCAAAGTATAATAAGATCAAACATCGTAATGCCTTTTCAGAAATTGGAAGAACACTCGCGGTCTAAAGCGCCTTCGGTACACACCAGTGAAGACGAGGAGGATGAAGATGAAGACGAGGAGGACGAAGACGAAGATGAGATGGAGGGAGAAACACTGAATGCCTGTATTTCTGTAAATTTCAGTTGATATGGTAAATTTCAGTTGATATGGAAACATATCAGTTTTTTGTGCTGGCAGAACCTGTACACTGAGTTCGGCCTCTTAGGCTAATTTGCATAACATTAATGTTTTTCAGTTGTTAGATGATGGAAAGAAACCTCTTTGTGCTGAACAACATCAGATCTATAGTGAATGTGAAAGAGAATGCAAGAAGCCAAAGATCAGATGAGCGCGTTGAGTGGCATTGCCACTTGGAGAAGAAGCCCGAGGCTCGAGAAACAAATAATCCTTTTAGCCAGCAATGATTTATGTTCAACTTAATTATTATGACGCACTGTTTTTTGTTGAACTCTTATCATCATCTATTCTAAATTTCCAACGCTTTTTTGCTCTTGGCCATATCAGCTGCAAATAAACTCCACATAATTTGGCCTACTAGACATTTGTATCTGTTTGGTGATACAAAAGCATATCAGATTACAGAACTTGTCATGATCAACAGTGCATGTGTATCTCTAAAATAAAATAAAAAATACTTGCTCAGACCTCCTTTTTGCTCTTATATATTAAAAATAAAGAATTTCGGCGGTAAGGCACACGCCACTACACAGGAACAACAGTTACAACATTCATGCCACTCAACGAGATGACTTAGAATGTGAGATATAGCTTCTTGACGGGGAAAAAATAGTAGAGCATTTGGCCAAGTAAATAAACGCTTCCACTATCAAGTAATGGACTGCTATAAATACATGTGTTTCAACTTGTGCCAGGGGGCCTCTGCTGTTGCAAATGTTGGTTTTGGCTTCCCCGTTGCTGGAAGGTTGATGCTTTCTCCTTCAACTCCTGAAAGGCGCGCATCGTATCACCGTCGAAGCCGCCCGCAAACTGCAAGGAATGGTAGGGCTAAGCACAACATACATGCTTGAAGAGTTGAGCATAACATCTCACACAAGCTCAATGCCATCGCCCTATACTCAGCCTCTGCAGTAGATCGAGCCACAACTGCTTGCTTCTTGCTTCTCCACGAGACAAGATTGCCCCCCACAAACACGATGAGTAAGTGGAGTGTTTACCTGGTGTACTCTGAAGGCAAATCGAACTCCTTGAAGCACCAGCTCCTCTTCGTCAGGGCCAACTTGCATGGCCTCAAGCTCTGATGAAACTCTTCTCAGATACTTCATTGCCAGCTTCACTGATTGTAATTTGATCTGCATAATTAGACACAGCTTGTCATTGAATTTGAAATGTCATTTATGTTTGAGGAAGTAAGTTCTGCCAGGATATGTAACTGTATCCACAAAAATAGGTTGATCAAGTGTAGATTTCCTGTTAAGTTGAAGGGATTAAGCTTATCCCAGAAATTGAATGCA
>DXKC01006743.1:0-26724 GCA_031170775.1 Cymbopogon citratus
CAGAAACCCGAACTGCCCAGATCCACTTTGATTCTTCAATGGTGACCCAAGATGGAGTTCCGGAGGTAATCTCACTCACTTTACGCATTCGGCAATTTCCAAATCAATCCTTTGCTTTTCTTCCACTTACTCCTTCCCTGCTTCACTGTCCCTTTGACGGAATACAAGGACCAGATTTTGATCCCTTATGCTGCGAACCCTGATTCCTATTTCCTCGGTCTGATGGGAGATCCCAATCCGATTGAATTTGTTGAGAAAGAAACTCTGAGGATCCCTTTCAAATCCGGAATTGCTCTGCTGAATAGATGGCCGAACACCTTCAAGACTTGGCCGTCTCCCCCAATCTCAGGATGGCGAAATTGGTACCGAAGGATATTAGCTAAGAACAGCAGCAATTGGGAGTCCCAAGATATTCAGCATTGCCTGGAGCTATCTCTGTCTGAAATGCCCAGGAATGATTCCCTTCTGATAGCAGCTTCTTATTTTTGGTCTGATGCTGCCAATGCCTTTATCTTTGGTCATGGTCCAATGTCTATTACCTTAGCCGACGTGTTCATAATGATTGGCTTGAATGTGACAAAACCAGTATATCCATTCAAGTACAAGAGCAACAGCAGCCAGAAAGCAATCAAATTAGGAGGTGGATGGACAAAGTATATCCAAGCTTATATGTCATCTGGTGCTGTGTCTGATAAGGAGTACAGAGCCTTCATAAACATGTGGCTGTGTAGATTTGTCTTCTATAGCAAATCCAATGAACCAACTCTGAATCATATGGCGATGGCTGAAGATTTGGCTTTAGGTACCTTAATCCCCTTGGGCAAGTATCTTTTAGGGGCTGTCTACCATATGATACATCAGATTACCTTCCAGATGCACCAGTCTGGAGAAATACATTATGTGAATGGTCCTTGGTGGTTGGTTCAGATGTGGCTGCAGCTGTACATGCACCAAATAGTTTCTGTGGACCTCTATGATTTGGGTTTCTCTTCAGTTAACTATGCTGAAGATAGCACAGTAGAAGAGAATGCTTGTCAGACATATGGAGAAGCAGCGTCTTCTATCATCATTGATATGGACATTGGCCATCTTGTCAAGCTGTTTTTCAGAGGATTCGACAATGTGATTTGGCTTCCTTACAGAGAAATGAAGATTTGACTCTGCCCTGCAAGTTTAGCTATGAATCTGGTTGTTCAGATCAAGTGTCCACAGAAATCTTCAATTCTTTTATCAAGCCTTGCACCTTGCCAGTAGAATTTCATCATGGGAGGTTGCTGTGTCCCACCTATGAATTTTACAACCCAAATATCGACAATTAGGATGTGGCCAGTTGCCCCCAAGACTGTTCTTCTCCAACATCATAAGGCCAGGGAGAAAATAGGAGATGCTATAGAGGCCAAAAAAGTTTTTGAGCTTGGATGGGACTTACCAACATATGAACCTTCCCCACTTGGACTGATAGATGCTGCCCATCCTTTATTTGTTTCCTGGTGGCAAGAATGGCATGCTCATATTTTCAATATACTAGTGCATCCTCTATGCCAAGATCTGCAGCCTAAGTTTGTCTCTGATAGTGAGGTAATTTCCTTGTGATCATGATCTTCTTGCCCTTGGATTCACTCTTCATTTTGAGTATTCTATTTCTTATAGGATATTGAGCCTCCTCTTCCTTCCCAAGAAGTTCAATATTACCAAGCTGGACCCAACCCTGCTTTAGGATTCAATGCTCCAACTTTGGCAGTTTTTATGAAAATCCCTGTAGCTCTGGGTTCAGCACCTTTAAGGGAGTATAAAAGGAAAGTTCCTGCTGGGCCAAGCAAAGATATTATCATAATCAAGAAGCCAAGGTCCAAGAAAGCCAAATCACCACTTAAGGTATGAACCTTTCAATTCCTATCTGGCAGTAACCTTGTTTTTCCCTGTACTCATCCTCTTGTTGCAGCCACAGGCCAGCCCTCCAAGGTCGGTTAATATTTTAACAACTGTGGAAACTCTTTTCCGGACTTCTGCTTAAAGTTCAGAAATCCATGGAGCTGTGGGCCACATAGGTAACAATGCTCAACTTATCATTTTTCCATTTTTTCATCAGATTTACCCACTGCATTTGCATTCTATCGTTTACTTTCAGATGATATTCCAGACAAAACAGCAAGAGGACCTTCTCCTCATCAGGTTTCAAGCTTACCACCTCTGGATATTCAGCCAAACCCTCAAATAAGCTAGGACAAAGCTCAATCCGATGAAGATCCTCTTCAAAAGGTGATATTTTGTCTTAGTCATTTTTAGTAAATTTGCTCAGTTAGCTAATCAATTCTTTCCCCTTCAAGGGTGCCACCAAGCCGACTGTCAGTTATTCCTTCACCGTTGAAGAATATATTAGTGAGAAAGGTGAAGAAGCCACATCACAGTAGAAACTATCAGTAGAAAATCAAGCTCTATTGAGGGAGATAATTCTCCTGCTTAGCAAGGATATAAACATCTTGGTTCAAAATGCAAACCAGATAAGGGATCTCATCGATCTCATTGATCAAGAGATTCCTTCTACTCTTAGAGCTTCCTTAGAATCTGTGGCTTATTTTGATGACTATTTTGGTGTGGTTAGGAGAGAAAGTAAGAACATAGCCTCTAGAGCCACTCTGAAGAATGATGATTTGGTGAAGAAACAACAAGCCAAGGAGCTACATTCTCAGATTCAGGCTGATAAACAATCCTTGGCAACTCTGAAGCCTGAACTGGAAGCTATGGAGGAGGAAAAGGCTAGACTGGAAGCTCAATTGGTTGAATTGAATGCCAAAATCCAGTCCCACAAGAAAAAATTGCCGATCTGCCAAACTCCATAGATGCAGCCAGGACAAAGATAACATCCATCATCAAAGAGAGTCAACAAATCAAAACAAAGCTCACCAAGATTCAAGGTTTTGAAGAGAATGATCAGAAAGCACTTAGTGATGTTAGCCGAATCAGGACTGATGCCATAGATTCAATTAATCTCTTTCTGAGTGAGTAAAGCATTGGCTTGTAATATGTTTAAATGTAGTACTGCATCTCTGAACGATTTGTACTTCTAAACGACTGTACCTTTTCTGCCTTTCTATAAAACTTTGCTCCTTGTACCTCTAGATTTCAATTTAACCAAACACCATTGACTTCTCGATCACAACCGAATCCTTCCTGAAGCAATTATTTTCAATTTAGCCGAATGTTATCAACTTGTCGACCATAACCGAGTCCCTTCTGAAGCAATCGATTCTTCTTTTAATTTAGCCGAATCCGGCCCAGTCCAGTAACGGCCCAGAGAAGTGAAACCTTATTTCGTTGCTTGGTATACCCAAAAATATGCGCCACGACTTGATGAGGACATCCCAACTAAGCATGCTAGCTCAAGTATCACTCCTCCACTATCCAACATCAAAGATACAATTGAAGGACCACTTACATGAAGTCACGCCAAGAAACTGCAAGAGCAGGTGAACTCATTCCTAACTGAATTTAATTTCAATACTTCTGAGAATGTTATACTACCTAAGTGTTCTACTTTGGTTGTACTTAGGAATACACAAATGGAGGATGATGACAACGGTGCGGCAGAATTTATCATTGGAGTGCAGAACAGGCCAGTGCAGAACGGACAAGTTGAAAGAACTGCTCATAACTCATAATTTCCAGAAGCTATGAAGGTCAATGTGGATATTTTGGAAACCTTGTGAAGTCTACTTTCCAATGCAAGTCGTTCCATATATTTTGGATATCATAAGCTCGAGATATAGCCAGTTTAGTGAAGACTGCTCTAAAAGTCCAAGTTTGTCACGCCAGGAAATTGGTACAAATCTTTGTGCAAAACTGTACCAATCTACCATGTTTAATGGTGCATGCTACACATGTCTGGAAAACTTATTGAGTCTATTTTCCAACCCAATAAACGGATCATCATTTGGACTTCCCAATAAAGAGTTATGGTCATATTAGTGGAGGCTGCTCTGGAGGCCAACAGCCGCGCGAGACCAGTTCAGAGGTCCATTTCGTGGAAGCCTTTTCACATTTTTTTGTCTTTTCATTTTCATCTCGAGTTCATACCTATCTAGCAGGGCTGTTGCTAGTATAAGTACCCCTTAGACTCCTTGCAAACAAAGACTTTTGATAATCGGAATATAGACCCCTTTGTTCAGCTGTGTGCTAACAAATATTGAGAGACAGAGATCTCTACCCCTTTGCTCTTGTGATTTCCTTCGTGGGATTACAGCGGCGGTGGCTTCATCCGCTCCTAATTGGTGCTCCTACTCCCTTCAAGTTCCTCGATTGATTGTTGGCTGTGTTGGTTGGTTCTTTGAGAGTGTGGTTGGGCGAATCCTCAACTCAGGTTGCCGGTTAAAGACGGTGGTTGGCTTTGAGTTTTATTCGTCAGGTTGCACTAGTTATCGCTGCTTGCAGCAAGTTATCAAGATTGATCCTACGACGTGAAGATCGGGACATCGAGCCTCATCAATTAATCATAACTCATATCTTTTATCACTTACCCCTACTTTAGTCTAGTTGATTTACTAAGTTAGTAGATACATGATGGTGAATTATTAGATTCTTTAACCTATGCTTCCTTGTGGTAAAATATAAATAATGATACCTGGATACTCCCAGTAAAAATGTTACAATGGTATTCTGTGCGCTTGCAAAATCTATCAAATTCTATTTGCACTTAATAAATACCAACAAGCTTCATCATATTTTTCAAGCAAAGAAGCATACTTAGATTGCCAGCTAGCCAAGTGAGTCATGTGAATAGAACTAGCATCACATTCAATTTCATCAGACACAACTACCTGGTTCTTTTTAGCTTCCTCACGTTATTCAAGTGCAACGCTAAGTTTTTCTTTAAATTCTTTTCTCTCCTTTTTAGCTTGCTTGAGACTAAGATCCATGTTATACATCACTTGCAGAAAAGTGTCATTCTTAGCAGTGAGAAAGTCAACAGTGGGAGATACCTCTTCTTCAGACTTGTCGGCATCACCCGTATCCTGGTCACCAAGAGCCATAGTGCAGTATTCTCTGTGGTTTGTGACGGCGGTGAAGCAGATTCCGTTGACACAGTTCTTAGTTCTTGACTTGTTGTCATCGTCATCGGAGTCGCTCATGGAGGCGATGCAAGCCTCTTTGAACTTGCGGATCACCCTCTTCTAGAATGCCCTCTTGTCGAAGCTTTCCTCCTTCTTCTTGTTCTTGGAGGATGGTACTCCTGCTTGTCCTTCTGCTTGGAGTGATCATGCTTGTCGTAGGGCTTGTCTTTCTTGGGGCAATTGGTGACGAAGGGGTTGGGATCTCCATATCCAAAGCAACCTTCCTTCTGGCCACCACGACGGCAATTCAGGCAGTTGTTGTGAAACCGTGAGAACCGACTGATCAACAATGCCAGCTCATCATTTTCAATGCCCTCAAGCTGCTCCTCTGTGACAGTCATCAAGGAAGACAAGGAAAATAGCTGTGAAGTGTCAGAAATACTTGAACTTCCCTTACCGGACACCAGAGCCATTGAAGGAGTTGGGGTAGAAGGATTCTTGATCTTGGCCTGCATCTGAATGTTGATCTCGGTGGACTTGAGGTTGCTAAACAACTTGTCCATGGTAAGGGTGTAGTAGTTGGGTGATTCAAGGATAGCCGAGACTTTCACATCCCATACCTTCCGATCTAGAGCATATACTAACATAAGTGTCTCATGATCGTCATATGGCATTTGTGGGTTGTTTGCCTTCATCTTGTTCACTATGGTTTGAAGGCGAGCAAACAAAGAATCAATCAACTCACCCTCTGTAACATCCCAGAATTTCCATACACTAAAAATCACAACCAACAAAATTTTTTCATAAACAACCCATGTGTGATGAGTGTCATATAGGCAACCACCCTAGTTGCATGATAGAGACCTATGCTACAAGATCATGCATTGCATTTTAAGTTACAAGTTTGATTTGGATCTTCATTTGATTTTATGTGTTGCTAATAAAATCAAACCAACAATATAATTGCTACAATATTATTTCTCCTCCCAAAAACCCTATGTGCTAAATCCCTAGAATATAGAAAGACCTCCACATGGATTATATACATGTATGCCAACATGTATATAAATATTGCCTTGACTTAGCATGGGAATTATTACCTTAGAGTAAGGGAAATGAAAGAGGCCAAATCGGCCTAACCGGCCCGCTCAGCCAGCGCAGCCCAGCAGCACGCTCGCCGTCGCAAGCCCGCTCGCGCACGTGCACAGCAGGCCTAGCATCGCCGCGCGTCCCAGCTAGCCACTCAGCCCAACCGCGCCAGCGTCGCATCGCCCCCGCTACGCGACGCGCGTGCTGTCGCTTTTAGCGCCACTGCCAGCCGGACCCCACATGTCATCCCCCACTTTCCCTTCCCTCTCTGCTTTTCATGACCAATTCTGCCTTATGCCACTGCTGCACCGAGAGCAAGCTCAAGGCCACCGGCTCGCCACGTCGCCTCGCCCCGCGATCTTATCACCTCAACCACCCGTGCTGCCACGTCGGCGGATAGGAGCACGCCGTGGTGCAGAGCAGCGTGCGCCTCCACCCTGGCGCTGTTCCCCACCGGTCTCCCCCACTTTTTGGCTCACGGATGCCGAATAGGAGCACACCAAACATAGCTGGCGACTCGCCGAGCCTAAAAACCCTAGCCCGAACCATCACCAGCCGCGTGATCAGCATGATCACCATCACAGCCGTCCGCCTTGCCATGACCCCACTGCAGGCTATAAATTGGAGACCCCTGAGCCCTAGGGTTCTCCCATCCATCCGCCACCACTCTGGTGGCTTCACCAATCGACCCAGAGAAGAAGTAGAAGAGAAGAAGTAGAAGTAGAAGGGACAAAGAGGGGAACAAGGCCAGAGCCACCAGAAGGGAGGACGCCGCTGCCAAAGCTCGTCGGAGCGAGGAGGCTGCGCCCGAATGACTGCACCGACACTGTGGCTCTTCCTGTACGGCCTTGAGCTCTTCACTGCACCGCCGAACTCCCTGCACCGCTAGCCTTTCTTCGTCGACACCGAGGTGAGCACCGGCAACCTCACCACGCTCACTAGCACCCCGCCTCTTCTCTCGCCGTCACGTTCTCGTACCGAGAGCGCAAGGCCAAGCCTTGCTGGCTCTAGCACACTCACGCACTCACAGGCAAGGACCAAGCTAGACAAACCGAGCCACCGACGCCTAGAACACTGGCGTGGCTGAGCCTGCCATAGCCTGGTCGCCGTGCACAACGCCACCCTCGTCGGTGTTGCATTCCGGCTGACCCAAGCCTCTGCTGGAATATCTAGCCCCAGATCTGGACTCCTCGTAGTCCAGTGAGCCCTATGCTCCTCTTCTACCTGCCCGCCGCTGCTTTGACTCACTGGATGAACTGCCTTGCCGTCGTGATCATGCTATGGAGTGCCGCCGCCGTCACAGGCGTTCCTAATGACTCCGGCCGCCTTGCTAGTCGAGGACAGGCCGTCGAGCTTTGCCTACACCTGTTGAACCTCTCAGGCAACCTCACCGGATGAAAAGCCCCCTGCATAGCCTAGCTTGATCTCCGCCGCCCTCATCGGAGTTCTGCCGTGGCATCTCGCCATGAAACCGGATACTACTATGCCGTAGCTATTACTTTTAGGACTGTAGAAGCTTCACACCACCAACAGGGATGCGGGAGTGGTGTTCCGGCCCGTACCGGAGTCCGAACGCCACGCTCACAACACGAGCTTCGTCGCCACTCGGCCGCCGCCGCCACGGGTGCTCCTCCGAGCTCCCACCGCTGCTTAGCTTGTGGATAGGTGCTCCCCAAGGCCTCACAGTGCATCCATGCCCGACAATTTGCTGCTCAAGCCATGCCCGTGGTGCGTCGTCGAGCCGCTGTGCCACCGCGCTGCTGCGATGCGAGCACCGGTCGGCATCATGCGCTCCACCACCGTCCAGGACTACCGGAAGGATCGCCATGACATGATGAAGAAGATTAGTTGCTCAATTCTCATCCTGGACCACCACAGAGTAGAGCTGCACGACCTCACTGTCGGCAGAGCCTCGCCGTCGTGAATAGAGCTAGGGAGAGAAGGGAAAAAGGAGAAGGAAGGAGCCCCTGCTCCTGGTTCACCGTGAACCCCGCCACCACGAAGGAGCCCCACCGGCTCGGTCCACCATAGACCCGTACTGGTAGACTACTCGAACCCGCGCCTCATGGCTGTGGACTTGGTCCACAAAGACCCATGGGCAGAGGCGCTCTGGTGAACCTGTTTCACCATAGACCGAACCTACGGTCCATAGACTATGCAGTCGCGGTCCACCATGGACCCACTGCCGTAGACCGCAGCCCGTTTGGGTTCTGACCCGCCACATGGCGCTCTGCGGAGCCGACACGTGTCTGGGCCGGCCGGCCCAAGACCAGGCCCAACCCGGCCCATATCCAGCCCATCAGGCCCACTTCGGCCCGGTAAGCGTTGACCGTTGACTGGTCAACGTTGACTGGCCCCACTGTCAGACGTGGGTCCCACTTGTCAGTGCCACCCGAGACCGCTGACGTCGGTGCTGACGTCAGCAAGCCAATCGGCTTCTGCCACGTGTCAGCCTGGGGATTATTTTTCCTGCCCTTTTCTATTTTAGAAAATTATTTAAACTTCAAAAATTCATAACTAATTTATTTTAGCTCAGAAAAATATAAAACCAGTTTCTGTATTTTTCTAAAATCAAACCATACGTCATAGGCTTATGTTTGAGTGAATTTGGATCTTCTAAATTTCATTTGCTTCTTTGTGATAATCTATAGGGGTCGCTAACGCGACATTTACTTTTTCGTTTCAGACCCGGAGGAGAACCAGCCGGAGGAGGAGGATCGTGACTACAACGAGGACTTAGGGGACGACTACTCAGGTGCCACATCCCATCTATCCTCGTAGAATCCTATTAGACATGCTATCACATAGATTGCTAGCGCTTTACTTTTATGCAATTATAACTGATAGGTTGCATGGTAGTATGCTTGGCAGCCTTTACCTTGTCGTAACCTTTCATATGCACACCCGCTTTTAGGTTAGACTCGTGTTGACATTTCTAACGCCATCTAGTGTTAGGTTGTCACAGTCCTAACATGGCGCCAAAAATGTTAGTACTAAATGATATTCTATCTAGAAATAAATAATGGATCCGCAAGCGCACAGATAATACCGCTGTAGCATTTTAACCAGAAGTATTCCAGGTATCATTATTTATATTTTTACCACTGGAAAGGGAATGCTGTGGATAATGAGCCAATGAGCACTGCCCTTAGTAACGGAGAGCTTAACCATGTCTTTATCTATCTCATATGCAGGGTGAGTGTCATATGATAATAATATGGTAATGAATAATAAATAATATAAGATAAATGAGAGCACATAGCCACATATAATAATGATATCCATCTCAATTAGAATACTCTAAGTCTATAACACTAGCATGGATTAGGAGATCTAGAAAATAAATCCTAAACATTCTAACTATAATGTCAAAGCACACAATAATTAGTGCAATTATACTTAGCATCATTACTAACAAAGGTTATATCTATGCGCAGTGAATATTATCAAGGAAGACATGTACAGTAACCACCCCTTCCTTGTAATACTTATGTTCTACGGGCCCTATACTCGGGAGAAGGACTACAAAGGACTCAATAGGACTGTCACTCCCACGATCTACCTCACGATCCGGAATATAAGGGGCAATCGCAGATAAATATAGCCTAGGCACCACGCCTGCACAATATCTATCACTCACCCATTGGCCTAATGAGCAAGCGCTGTACGATCCTATGCATAAACATAATTCTAAGCCAACTTCACTAAGCATATAATCAAAGTAAACTAAAAACAATATAATTAAGAACATATTAATATAGAGCATAGTAAATTCTGATATATTAGAATAAAGCAAAGTCATATTCATAGTAGCAAGATCAAGTACTAGATATTACAATGAAGAACAAGAAATTACGAAGGACTATGATAGATCTGGATTCCAAGCTAGGCTTGACTCCCTCTAGATCTATTCCTATGTAACTATACTATAGAACTATGGAGCTCTAGTTGAGATGGTGGCTCTGAGGCTTCTCTTCTTCTTTTTCTCTCCTATCTCTCTCATCTTTTTCTTCTCTTTTCCAGGGGTCAGGGGCTCTGTTTATATAGCCCTGTAGGATGCACCACAGCCCTTGGATCAAACCGACTTAAACACACGGTTATTATCCATCCCCAAAGTCGGTGGAGGCAGGATCTGTGAGACTTGACCACATTGGTCCACGTGGGCAGGCGGGCGCTTGGGCCCACAGGCGGGCGCCTGGCCCCTATGCCAGCCTGGCCTCTCCTTCAGTCAGGTGTCTTCTGGAACCTTTCTGATCTTATAAAAGTTGGTGTTCGGTCTTTTCTCTCAATGTAAACCTGACATGTGGACCATTCTTGGTAAAATCCTGATAACCCTCTGTAGAAACAGACAATCATCAAAACTCATGGAATTCTGTTAGTATAACCCCTATAACTAGATGTTATTATTTTTTAGTCCTTTCTTATGTTATGTTGATGGTTAAAATTGATACTTATCTATCGTCAACAAACTCCCCCAAGCTTACCTTTTGCTCGTCCCTGAGCAAAGATATACTTAGTGATGGATCAGGAGTTGCTACAATGCTTTCACGCCTTACAGGTACACATATGTTCAAACAAGAACTCTTCTCTGGATTAGAGTGAACCATCCTAACTCAAAACGTACCCTTATTACATGTTACCATGGGTCTTATAACTGTCACTTATGTCTTGAGTAGTTGAAAGACAGAATAGTAGGTCAAGTGCTATGTTTCTCACTCTTTGATCAACTATTACTCCAGAGTTTTTGTAAGGTTTTTAAAATAAAACTCAGAGATTCCTTATATGACCCTTTCAAGTCTCTCATATGTGGTATTTCTGGATCCTTACTAAGGTAAGTGTAAAGTATACCTTTTCTCTTTCTCTCAAGATATATGGTATTTGTGAAACTAAGGCATAGGGAGATTGCCTTCTCTCTCGTCCTACTTCTAATAGGCTTATGTGGAGCTCATAGATGAGGAGAATATCTTAAACCTACTTGTATATATTGCGTAGTTAAACCATGGATTTAAAAAAATTAGTCATACAATCAAGTCATATGTGCATGTAAGTAAGTAAAAAGAAATAAATGATATGGTTGATGGTAATAAATGAGGGGTAATGATGGTGAAGATCTGATTCTACAATTGCTCCTTGGGGATAACATGACTCCCTAATTTTAAAACTTTAAATTTTTCTAAGGACTTGGCTGCTCTCTTCTTTCTGGGACTTTTGTCCTCTTTCTTTTTCTTTTCCCTTTTATTTTAGAGCATACCAATCCTATAATGCACAGATAACTGTAGGGAGTATTAATTTGATAACTGGAGCTATAGAACAATATTATTTTTGGGTGTCTTCTCCCAGTATAGGAGCATAGCACTTAAGTGGATTTAAATGGATATATATCTGGATAAATATGTACTCTCAGGGTAGGAGCAATATTGGTGCGTGTCTCTATTTCAGAAACAACACAGGATGTAGTGTATGTATATATGTGGGTAGTACTTCCAGGAACAGAAGTAGCACGTAGCGGATATGGTGGAGTGGCTTTTAATGGTTGCGTGCTTCTAAGGACAAAAGTAGCTAAGATCAAAGAACGAAGAGCACATAGTATTTGTAACATCGTCGATGTTACTATACAATTAAAATCTTAATCATATCATTATATGCATGCAAATTATCATTTAGAATATATTTAAAATGCATTTATTATATAAGTTTCTCTATATATGTTGATTGTGCTTTAGAAGTATAAGTATGATATGGTTGAATTGTGCTTTGGAATGATTGATTGGTCTTTAGTTAGTCAATGGTTATGTTGGAATTCAAATTTTTGTTTGAATTATAAAAGAAAAGCTTTAAAATTCTATTTTCCTATTTATCCCCTTTTCTATAATATAAAATCTAAGCATAATTTGGCTATGGTCTAAAAAGCAACTTTCTTGTTCTCATTGAGATGAACAAACTTGGTATTTAAAGTTTTTCAGGTTTTTATAAAAAATTTAAAGTTATTTAAAATTGATTCAAACTCTAAATGACACTCCTATTCTAAATTTTGAAATGGAGGCATAATTTCAAAATGATTTCTATACCAAAAGTGAAGGTCTTGAAAAGTTATGAAAACTTTGTTTTTGAAAATTTTCAAGTTCTTATATGAATTTTTGAGAAATCAAAAAGGGGGTAAACTAGGGTTTTCACATTTTTCAAATTTAAATTCGAATTTCAAAAACTAAGTAGAATTTTGAAATACTTCTTTAAGCAAAATGTTCATCTCAATTTTTGGAGCAACTTTTATTTCTGGGGATTTTTGAGTTGTTATGTAAAATTTTGAGTAATTTGAAATTTAAAACGGATTGCATTTCTCTGAATAATTGGAACAGTGTTGATGATGTCACTCTCTTCTCCCTCACTGTCGTCGCCGTCATCGTGGCCGCCGTGCCCATGCCGGCCGGCCGGCCGACCTCCAGCTCGTCCCAGACGCTCGAAGCTTCTCCGTCCGCGTGTCGCCTTCGTCTTCGCCGGGTCAAGATATGAATAGCGGCCGCCGTCCTCTATTCCTCCTCTTCCTCTGTTTCCACCGCCACCGTCAGACTCCTCTGTCCGTCGGTGATTTCTACCATTGTCTCGCCTCCATTTACTACTACGTCTTGCCACCGGACTCGCCTTGTCCTTGCGTCTCTTTTGAGACCAGAATTGCTTTGTCTCGTCGACGGTGCCGCCTGTGCGCCGCCGTTTTCTCCGGTCCGGCCGGTACACCACCGCCGCTCGTTGCGCCATGTCCAGCGTGCCTGGGGCACGATTTTCTTCCTCTTTCTCATGCTTCTGCGTCGCTTGGTCACCTTGATTCTTATCGGCTCAGTAGTTTCTCTTCTACTCCTCAGGACACACCGGAACTCGGAGTCTAGCGTCGGTTCGCGCCGCCATAGCCGCCTTGTCGTCAAGCTTCCACTTCGGGACCATATATCCATCAACCAATGCAAGCACTGAGTCTAGGGTGAGCTACCAATGCTTGCTAAACCTTCTATTTTTGTTTTCCTTAACTGGATATGCCGACGCAGCGCCACCGCGCCGCCGCGTCCGCCATGGTCGGTGGCGTGTGTGTTGCCGTCGCTCCACCGCCACGTATAGTATACCAACGTGTTCCTCTCGTCACTATGAAGCTATAGGAACAAACCTTGTCAGAAATGGTCATGCCGTTGCGAAGTTATGGTGGGTCAAAGTTCCCCTCGCCGCGGTCAACGACCGGAGATAGGGGATGATACTGTGCATTTCGATTTTATAATTTTTAAAAAATGATTTAAATGCTGTTTTCTTCTAAAATTTATAGAAAAATAATGGTAGCTCCAACAATTATGAAAATTTTTATGTAGCCTATTCATGGTATGTATAATCTAGAAAAAATATGAAACTTTGAATTTGAGTACTTTTTGTAGGAGATAAAATTACCTTCTTTGAAAAATAGACTTTCTAGGATTTTTCTAGGATAAAATAATTTTCCAAAAATCATGAAATTTGTTTTGCCATCATATTATGCCAAGATGATGCTTCACAAAAATTTTAGGATTATTTTGAGAAAGTTGATTTTTTCATAATTTATGCTTAATTAAATAAATAGAAAAATCTATAGTTCATGCATATAACTTTAGGTTTTTATGTGATTTTTGGGTTGATTGTTGTTCATGGGTCATTACCATAACTCGACCCATGCCTAATAACTTTGTTAACACCTTGTCATGCTTTTGTCATAATTAAATAATAATAACATTAATTAGGGTTGTATTTAATGAATAGTAATCAAATAATCTAGATAAGTCATTAAAGAAGTTGTGTGACTTTGGATTGTGTGATGTCCATGGGTCATAAAACATGATGATGATCCATGGCAAGTGTTTGATGATAGAATTTCTAATTAGTTTGCTAATGATAGAAGTTGTTTTAGGGTTTGTTGGATTGCAACTTTATCGTGAAGAAAGGTTGTACTCAAGTTGATTGATCTTGTTTTGTCTCATGTTACAATTCAGTCTTGTGAGTCATGTATTGTATCTGTGTAGTATTTCGTTCTGAAGGGTGTCCCTATCAATCCAGTTTCTGAAGAAAAGATTGTCAAGCCGATCATCATCCCTGAGAAGGCCAATCCATTCTTGGAATTGGTTTCATATCTATGATACTTCATTAAAACCTAACTTCACCAACTGAGGCAAGCCCCGTTTAACCCCTTCCTTGAATTTCAAAGCTAAGAATGATGACAGATCTGGATTCTAAGCTAGGATTGACTCCCTCTAGATCTATTCCTATGTAACTATGCTATAGAACTATGGAGCTCTAGTTGAGATGGTGACTCTGAGGCTTCTCTTCTTCTCTTCTTTTTTTCTCTCCTATCTCTCTCTTCTTTTTTTCTCTTTTCCAAGGGCCAGGGGCTCTGTTTATATAGCCCTATAGGATGCACCACAGCCCTTGGATCAAACCGACTTAAACACACGGTTATTATTCATCCTTAAAGTCGGTGGAGACAGAATCCGTGAGACTTGACCCCATTGGTCCACGTGGACAGGCGGGCGCCTGGGCCCATAGGCAGGCGCCTGGCCCCTATGCCAGCCTGGCCTCTCCTTCGGTCAGGTGTTTTCTAGAACCTTTCTAATCCCATAAAAGTACATGTTCGGTCTTTTCTCTCTATGTAAACCTGACATGTGGAATATTCTTGGTAAAATCCTGATAACCCCCTGTAGAAATAGACAATCACCAAAACTCGTAGAATTCTGTTAGTATAACCCCTATAACTAGATATTATAGGGACCGAAATACCAAAACATGTGAACATTTCTCATGTTATGTTGACGGTTAAAATTGATACTTATCTGCCGTCAACAACTCGTTTGCACTATAATTATTATTTTTGCCTTATCTACTACGCTTATATCTTTAATGTGATGCGTGGTGGAGTTGGAGGATAACTGGATTAAGGCACGTGGTGCCAAAATTTGACCAACCAGGCTGGAATACATGGCGGGTCCACAAGACAAGTCTTGCAGGGAGTGTGACTTGGGCACTCCCATGAGAGATGCCTATTGCGGGCACATGTGACTTGATGAGGTCCTGGGGTGAAGCCCCAGGAAGGAGGTGCTGTTATGGCACGGGGTGTTGAACCCTGTAGAGGAGATGTCCTGCCTGGTCAACCCTAGGAACTTCCTGGTATCTCAGACTCATTGAAATCTCTTGCATTCCACTCGCTCACCAATGGGGGAGATGGCTTAGCCACTAGGTAGGACAATGCCACTACTATTAGGTTGTGAGGTGATGAGAGTGGACGGTATGGTTGCTGTGGGCCTGTACCATCCTAGTCGCGTAGTACCACTTGTTGGGCCCGGTACTATGCTCTCCCAGTCTCAACATGCAGGTTTTGCTGGGGTGTCCTAGGGCTGAGTGATAGGTGGCATTGGCCTAGGCTAGAAGGGGGCCAGAATTAGCCTATTTGACGACGATCAGCGATGAGGGCAAGTCTTGTTGAATTATGAAACCTCTGCAGAGTGTATGGTTGATCGATCGATACATATGCCATTTCGATGGGTATGGACCCTGTTCCTATGTGCTACTTCGCCTGCTAGAGGAGATGAGTCCTTCTACCTTTCCTGGTTCTTTGGACGGCGTTTGGCCATTTAGACAAGGGCGAGCGGGAGTTGCCCTTGTCGATTGAGTGTGAGTGGTGTGAGAGTGGTGTTGGGTGGGAGAATGTGTGGAGATGTTGGGAATGGATAAACATGGAATTATTAATATTATTATTTATTTACTTATTGCAACTGCATAGGAAACTACAGCCATTATAATAGGTTCTTTTGATATATCCATTTGCATCCACATACCACATAGCAATGCAATCATAGGATGGGAGTGGCCAGTATAAATCGTAATGATACTTTGGAATATAGGTGATGATACAGAGTATGACTCTAAAGCTGAATGGGATGGGTAGGAGCTTCGTGCCAGTGCTCAAGATGGTTGTTGAGGATCCTTCGCATCACTTCTACTAGCTGTTCTAGATGTCATTTCAGTTTAAATTCCACCATGTGGTGATGTAATAAGTTTTAAACCCTCTATTGTACTCTGTTATTCGAAGTTATCGACTGAAATTTGAATAACGTGATGGGATGATCTTATGAAACTATCATGTTATACTTTGAACCTGTGAATTTCCCTTCATGGAAATCGGGATGTTACACCCTTCTACTGAGAAAAGTTCTCACACTCATGCTTGTACGTCTCATAGAGTCTGGTTTTGATTTGGGGTGTACCCTCATGATAGCTTTGAAGCCTCACCCAGATCGTGTGAGCAGTCGTACAGTCAGAAACACGCTCAAACTTAGGAATCGAGAGACTCTAAATGAGAAGACTATGAACTTTGTTGTTTGCCTCATGTTGGTCAATCAGTTCCTGACCAATGCAAGCGTCAAACACCTCGTAGTTTGCATCCTCACAAATTTTCCAAACACGCCAACTAATCCCCTAAAGGTATGCGGACATGCAAGTCTTCCAGTAGGGTTAGTTGGTCTCATCGAAGGGCAGCGATTTTCTAGAGAACTTTTCCATGTTGCCTACTGCGGATCACAGATCAATTAAGGTGGAAGTGATCCTTAATCGGCTTCAATACCAATTGTAGGACCGGTAACAGCGACTAGAGGGGATGAATGGGAGCCTTAAATTTTTCTTTCCAAAGATCCTTGGCTCTATCATGTTCCCTCTAAAAAACTTTCCTAAACAGTAAACAACACCCAACAGAAAAGTTTTCGGTGGAAACTACAACTCGTAGAAACTGACAGTGCAAGAAACGGAGACCAAAAGCTTGAAAACACACCAAGAAAGAACCAGGTCCAGTCCAGTCGGCTCAGCCGATTCTGGCAGCCGGCTCAGCTGGTTCTGTCGGCTTAGCCAACCCTACCAGTCGGCCTAGCCGGCTCTGCTGGGTGGAGCCTGGCCAGTCGGCCTAGCCGGCCATGAAGTCGGCCTAGCAAGTCCTCCAAATCGGCCTACCCGAGTCACTCAACCGACTTAGCTGGTTTCGTTGAATCAACCTTGAGCAAGATCCAAAAAACTCAAATCTTCTCCAAATCTAATCCAATCGCAACCAAATTTTAACAGTAGGTTTCTGATGCAATTGGTAAGCTATCTCTAGGTGATCATCGCTTAGATCAGAGTAAAACTCGAGAAATCATAAAAGAGAGAGAATGGGGATCTTGGAGAGACATAGAGCAACAAATCCAAAGTTCCTCGATCTCGTGAGATTTTAGAGCAATTTCTCTGGTAGAAATCCTTTACTCACGTCATAGATCAAGTCAGTGTAAGAAGAACGGATTAAAAAGCTCTAAAAACAAAGAAATCATAAAGTTCTTGGAGGGGGAAAAGATGAACTCATGAAGAATTTTAAGAACGCGATTCAAACACAAATTCAAGCCATGGATCCAAAAGCCCAGCAGGCATACACACACTAAGGGGTGTGCTTCCTATGAACAAAGGAAACAAATTGTCTAGTGACCTCTCTCTTGCAATCCATGGAGGAGGAAATGAAAACCTAGCCACTAGAAGGAGAAAACATAAAATGAGAGAGGTGAAGGGAGAAGGGGGTCTCCACTTCTATTTATAGATACATCTGGGCATCTCCAAAACACCCTTGAGATAACTTGAGCTTGACTTAACTGCCTGGTGGCAATCTTGTCCAACTCTTGATAACTTGATCCGACGGCCACCGCGTCTCCTCACCAGTAGTCTTGCATCCACACAATCTCCCTGATGCCGCCACGTGCCGTCCATCCGCGCCGGGACCGACCCGGGTTTTGAGGCCGACGATGAGGACATCGCCATGCTGGACATGCCTATGCCATCATCATTTTCAAGTTGCAACTCATCTCCAACTCAGCTACCACGTCACCCTCGGATTCAGCATACACGTCGTCACTGTTTCGGTCATAACTTCCTCATATTACATCAAAACAGGGCGATCTTAGACTCGTTGGAAAGGGGACGATGACTCCATCGTTTTGGATATGGTCCCAGCTCCAAGTTGCCCATAGATTATTCTGTGTGACCACAAAGAAGTACTGCATCGCCTATTTTGGGCCAACTTCACCATGTATCGAGTCGGGCCTTAAGCCCAAGTTGTGGGCGCCCAACCCCTGGCCGCCTCCAACCCTAGGACACCTTCCTTTTATATTCCATGCAGCCGCTGCTGTTAAAAATTGGGTTTTGTTTAGAGTTTAGTTTTCCATCGAGAAACTGAATCGTTCATTGTAACTATAGTGACAAATCCTTTTACAGTGAATCAGGGCCTCCATTCTTGATCCCCTCCATTGTGTCGATTAGTCCTTTGGAACCAAGTTCTTGAACCCTCTATTGATATTCTCTTCAATTCATATTTGCAATTTTAGATTGTGTGATTTAATCTTCTTGCCTGTGTTCTTCGATTTGCTTGCGCAGGAAAAGCCTTCTTAGCGAGGTCAATCAAGTTGTGCTTGGTTGATAACCAACAGAGCTATGGTGTAATGGTTGCAGGGTTCGAATCATGTCTGATTTAAAGCCGGATTGCCAATGTTGAGTACTTCACAAATTGAATTTACCAGTTACCTCTCGGAAGATCGGGCCAAAACAAAGGATGATGGAAAGATCGGGCCAACTTTGAAGATTGGTCCGATCTTCCGAGAGGTAACTGATAAATTCAATTTATAGAGAGCTTGATGTTGGTGATCCGGCTTCAAATCAGACATGATTCGAACCCTGCAACTGTTACACTACAGCTCCGTTGGTAATTAACCAAGCACAACTTGATTGACCTCACCAAGAAGGCTTTTCCTGCAAGCGAGTCGAAGAACACGAGCAAGAAGGTAGAATCATGCAATCTAAAATTGCAAATATGAATTTAAGCAAATATCAATAGAGGGTTCAAGAACTCGGTTTCCAAAGGACTAATCGACACAAGCAAGAAGGTAGAATCACCATAGTTACAATGAATGATTCAGTTTCTTGATGGAAAACTAAACTCTAAACAAAACCCAAGTTTCAATAGTGGTGGCTACATGGAATATAAAAAGGATACGTCCTAGGGTTGGAGGCGGCCAGGGGTTGGGCGCCCAGAACTTGGGCTTAAGGCCCGACTTGATACATGGCCAAGTTGGCCCAAAAGAGGTGATGTAGCACCTCTTTATGGTCACATAGAATGATCCATGGGTGATATAGAGCTGGGACCAGATCGAAAACAATGGCGTCATCGTCCCCTTTCCAAGGAGTCCAAGATCGTCCTATTTTAATGTCGTTTGAGGAAGTTATGACCGAAACAGTGACGACGTGTATGTTGAATCCGAGGGTGACGTGGCAACTGAGTTGGAGATGAGTTGCAACTTAGAAACGATGATGGCATAGGCGTGTCCAGCCTGCAAAATCTGCCTCCGCGAGTAGCATGCCGCACATGCATCCCCCGCTGATGGTTTTGAGGCGAAACCACCAAACCATCGCCGATGGTTTTGAGGCCAAATCACCAAACCGCCGTGAGTACGTGCCGCGCACGAATCCCCCGCCATGTCAACTCGCACTTGTCGAAGTCCCAAGTGTCAGCCACCGTGGCTAGTACCTGGCCGTTTTGTCTCTTAGTCCAAGCCACCACATCCGCCCTTCACCGCACGGGTCCGTCAGCATGGCACGTCCGCTTAACCTTCTCCCGACCGTCGTTACCGCCTCTGAGCTCCACACCTACACAACACAAGCCAAGAGACACGTTTTGACACAATGTACCCTATGCCATGGGATTAGTAGAAACCACCCAACAACTGACCAACCATAAGTGTTGGACCTTGTTGTCAATCACTCATCACACAAAGACGCTACACAATGGCTATGGAAAAAGCCATGTGTTCGCAGAATTCGAGGATGATCTTTTCTTCAATTTTGGAAACACCTCGAATTATTCTACAATAAGGAAATCTTTGGCACCGTCTACACCTAACCAACATCTTTCTAACCCAACCAAAGAAAAGTTCCTTAAAGAGACCGTGAAGGAGTTGACAACGATCATAAGTGATCAGCGGTTGAGAGAATCCGAGCTTTCTCCTAAAGTCATTCATCTAGATTCTCCATCTACGTCCATTCATTGTCAGATTCACAACACCTCCTTCAAGGCTCTCTACAATACAGTTGTAGGAGTAAATAGCATGTCTATGTCTTTAGCATATACACTTTTTAAAGACATGAAATTAACTCCATCAACCAAGCTTCTAAAAAGTCTCTCAAGCCAAATCCTCCCTTGTGAAGGAATTATCTGCCTTGCCCCTATGAAAGTAGATGAAACCATGGTATACCTTAGTTTCCATATTTTCAATATATGGGAGTTTGATCTTTTGATAGGGCATCCAATAAAGAGACTTATCCATGAAGGAAGAAATGGGAGTGTAAATATACATCTAGGAAAAAATTTAAACCACCCCATTCCCATTACTCATTCACTCCATGCCAAAACAAAGTTGAATCCTGAGCAAGAACCAATGGAGGAGATTATGGAGGCATCTCTCTTAGAATCATGCGATAATGATTTCAATGAAGTCACTCAAGATTTCATTGAAGAGAAAGAACCACCTTGAAATCCTTTCCCTTTAGATGAAATTCTAGAGCCTCCAAAACCTTCCATTGAGCTCAAACCCCTTCCTGCAGGATTGAAATATGCTTTTCTAAATGGCGATAAGAATTCACCTGTAATAATTAGCAATAAACTCTCTAAGGATGGGACCTTCTGACTCCTTACTGTTTTAGAAAAGCATTGCTCCACTTTTGGCTACTCACTCAAAGATCTCAAGGGAATTAGTCCTGCCCCAACATAGGCTTAATAATGCGATGAGAGAGGTAGTAAAGAAGAAAGTTTTGAGACTATTAGATGCCAGGATTATTTATCCTGTGCCACATAGTGTGTGGGTAAGCCCTGTCCAAATTGTGCCTAAAAAGGGAGGCATGACTGTTGTTAAGAATATGATAAATGAATTGATCCCACAACAAATTGTCACTGAATGGCGGATGTGCATAGACTATCGAAAACTCAACAAGGCAACAAGGAAAGATCGATCACTTCCCATTACCCTTCATCGATGAGATGTTGGTACGGCTTGCAAACCACTCTTTCTATTGTTTCCTGGATGGCTATTCTGGCTATCATCAAATCCCAATCCATCCAGATGACAAAAGCAAAACCACTTTCACTTGTCCCTATGGAACTAATGCCTATCGTAGGATGTCCTTTGGGTTGTGCAATGCTCCAGCCTCGTTCCAAAGGAGCATGATGTCCATATTTTTTGATATGATAGAACAAATCATGGAAGTTTTTATGGATGATTTTTCTATTTATGGAAAACCTTTTGATGACTGCTTAGAAAATTTAGACAACGTTTTGCAAAGATGTGAGGAAAAGCACTTAATCCTTATTTAGAAAAAATGTCACTTCATGGTTAGAGAAGGCATAGTGCTTGGACACTTGGTGTCAGAACGTGCGATCGAGGTAGATCGTGCAAAGATAGAAGTAATAGAGCAATTACCTCCTCCTATAAATATCAAAGGGGTACGAAGTTTTCTTAGTCATGAAGAGTTCTATAGGCATTTCATAAAACACTTTTCTCATATTGCTAGACCCCTTACAAGTTTGCTAGCCAAGGATGCACCCTTTGATTTTGATGATGAATATTTAGATGCTTTTCATATTCTTCAAAAAGCACTCATCTCTTCACCAATTATTCAACCCCCTCATTGGTCGCTATCTTTTGAAATTATGTGTGATGCTAGTGATTATGCTGTGGGGGCATCATGCAATTTCCTATGCTAGTAAAACTCTGAAAGGATCTGAAATTAATTATGCAACAACTGAAAAAGAGCTCCTAGCTATTATTTTTGCTTTTAACAACTTTAGATCTTACTTAATAGAAGCTAAGGTAATTATTTATACTGATCATACTACTTTAAAATACCTGCTCCATAAGAAACATGCTAAACCACAGCTTATAAGATGGATTTTGTTACTCCAAGAATTTGACTTAGAAATAAAAGATAAAGAGGGAGTAGAAAATTCTATAGCCGTGTTGATGGTCACTAATGCTTATTTATACCCATCAACTATTGCATAAAATGCTGATAAAACAATCACAAAGCATAGTTGTAGGGTTTGATTCTAATGAGTTCCACTAGTTTTGCGCTCTCAGTTGTTTTGCAGAGAGATTCATGATTTAACCTTATAAAAGTATCTCATATGAAGAATTGGACCACACCATTTCGAAGCCCTCATTGAGACGATCGAAACGGACATATCATTTGCTATATTTCGAGTCCGGATAGAGTGTCCTCAATGGATACGACTTGGGAAGTTTCTAGAATACCGTAGAACCATCATCTAATATATATTTAGAAGGGTGTATCTGATAGAATTCTATATATTTGGTGAAACTATATTTTTTAGGGACTTAAACAGGATCTGAAGAGGATAGAATCCAAGCATGACATGACTAAAAGGTTCTAGAGGACATGAGAAGACACCAAAACAAGATGGGAGGTGAGACGCCACCAGGTGGGGCCGGCCGGCCTGGCCCAGATTCTAGAGTCCCTCTCCTTCACGTGACGGCCTCCAACCGACCTCCATATAGCATCTCAACCATTGTTTCAAGTCGGTTTGATCCAAGGGCCTTGGTTCATCCCACCGGACTATATAATCAGACCCTGGAGGCCCCCCTGAAGCTATCTCCTTCTCATTGTTTACCTCCAGAGCAAAATCTAGGGTTTCAACCATCCATCTAAGAAGAAGTAGAGGTCCCTCTAGTTGTCTAGTTCATCTAGATCTAGTTCTAGTTCTTCTTCTAGTTCTAGTTGTCTAGTTCTTGTTCATCTAGTTGTAATTAGGGTTTTAGAGAGATAGAGAGGAGAGAGCTGAGGAGGAGCCAGACCTGTCGGATCTTCTTCAACATTCTACTATTGCTGCATCTGGTTTGTCTTCAAGTAATCTCTAGGTTTTTCATTTATTATTTCTAATTATTTTATTGATTTTAGTTCTTGCTTTATTTTATTTACTTAATCTCCGCTCGTATTGAGCGCTCTAGTTTTTCACGTGGAATTAGAGTAGTAAGCGTTAGTGTAGACATGGTGTCTAGACTAGGGTTTACCTGAGTTTGCGCCCAATACCCCGGTTAGTTGTGGTAGCCCTAGAGGTGACAGCTCTGCCCGGCCTTTGTAATCCACCACGTTAGGGTTGGTGATCTCGTAGAGGTTTTGGTAGCCTTCTCCCAACTACCTTTTTCCTAGTCTTCCTCGAGAGTTGGAAAGTATAGATGTTTTACCACCTGCAGCCTACCACGGGGGTACCCGCGGCAGTTGTTCGGCCTTTGGCGAAGGTGTGGAACTCGGCGGTGCACGCATAGAGGCAAACATTTATACTGGTTCCAGGCCTCGGGGAAAACCGAGTAATAGCCTTACGTCTGTTGATATTAGTTATGCACACAGAGAAATAATCCGCAAGCACACGGATATCGGTGAGCACTTCACCCGGGAGATATTCCAGAGTATCGTTATTTACTTATTTACAAGGAGAAAGCATGAAAAAGACTAACCCTGCTTAGCTTCTACCTAAGGGCTGCAAAACAAGATAGCGAGAATTAAGTGTTATAGAGAGGATTACTCCATCAGTCTTCTTCCAACCTATGGTAAGCTGTGTTAATATTGTTCAAAGTGGGGCAACCTGAGAAAAAGAGACACCACAGAGGATGCTTAACCTTGGCGCACAATACCTACAGTCCTACCAACGGGATATGGAATTGATAACCACCAGAGAGACTGTCACTTTCCCCCAATGTACTACCACTAATCCAGCCGATAGGAGATATCCCCGAGTATTCCTAGCCCAAGCACCATGCTTATGCTATGAACAATTATTTTATTCCCTACGCGAAGCGAATAAAGTAAATTCAAAGAACAAAGAACAATAAGAACAATAAACTTACTAGTATCAGAAGTTGAATTGCCAAATGATCCTAGAACCAGGCCTTGGGTTAGGAGACTTGACCCCATAGATACAACTGGAAGGAGACACCGACAAGCCGGGCTTCCTCCACTTCTATCTCCACCCTATACTCTCTTAATCTCTCTTGTTGCTAATCCCTAGCTAATTCTCTCTAGAAAATATGAATTATACAATAAGTTCTATTTTTCTCTCCTCTGATCCAAGGGCAGGGACCCTGTTTATATAGTCCTGTAGAATAAACCACAGCCTTTGGATCAAACCAACTTAAACATACAATGGAGATTGATCCTCAAAGTCGGTGGAGGCAAGATCCGTGAGGTGGAACCTCATTGGTCTACCTAGCCAGGCGGGCGCCTGGTCAGCAGGCCAGCCTGGCCCCTTCTTCGGTCGGGTGTTTTCTCAAACCTTCCAGATTATAGAAAAATTGGTGTTCGGTCTTTTCTCTCTATGTAAACCTGACATGTGGGCCATTCTTGAATATTTTCAGCTATCACCCTATAGAAATAGATATTCACCAAAACTCATGGAATTTGTTAGTCATAACCCTATTTCTATCAGGTGTTTGCATGAGTCCTTTTTTATATTAAGTTAATGGTTAAAATTAAGAGTTATCTACCGTCAACAACGTCCAGTCTTAGGCATGAGTCCATCTGTGCTGTTATTGCTGTGAGTCGGTGATTACAATGGATTATGTTATAGTCGTGTCTTTCGAGCTCCCTCTCTTCGGAGTCCTCTCAACAGACCTTTATAGTTTAGGTTCTGTTGAGAGTCCTTCGGCTCCTAGTCAGATACAAAGATAGAGTCCTTTGTAGAGAGCAACTACGCTTCGCGTCTAATTAGGACAGGAGACTATTGCATGCAGCCTCACTTCGTTTGTTGGTTCCTGCTGCCTTGTGGATTTGTCAGGCAAGTCCTTCTGTCTAAGTTCTGTCTTGCTGAGGACCCTAGGGGGTCCCGCACCGACAAGCCCCCGAGCATTTCATGGTTGAACTCAGAGAACTTGCTGATAGGAACTGTCTTTAGGTTCTTTTGAGTGAAACCTTAAGATGATCTTCTTGAGTGCTTCTAGAACTTCTCCTTCTCCTTCTGAGGGTGGTTGTAATTTTTGTGAAAAAATTACACTCACTGAGTGTAGCTCCTGAGCCTCTTGCTTTTTTGGTACAAAAAGGCTGGAGGGTCTAGTTTTTGGAATTTTGATTTTTGCTTTTTCTTGGTGGGTTATCCTGCAGCCCCCGAGCCTCAGCTGGGTTCTTTTTGAGGAAGAACTTGGATGAGGATCTTGGAGTTGTTCTGGTCGTTGTTTGTGGTTATTCTTTGGAATATTCCTCCTTTGTCTTGTTGCGCTCCTCCTAGCTTTTACTGTTCTGCTCGTGATCGTGTTGTTATTTAGGCTCCGGCTCTGTCTGCTGCTTTTACTGCATCGTCCTCTACTGAGTCACTGCTGAGTCTTCTCTCCTTTACTCCTCCTCCTTAGGTGGGTCGTCTTTCTTTCTTTTAGGGTAGCAGTGAATGGTGCTGTTGATTCACATGTTGTGGACTTCTTCTTCATGGACTTGGTTCACGTGCTCCACTTTTCTTCAATAAATAGCTGTTTCATCATGCTCTTGCTTTCACAACTTCTTCTTCCTGATGCTTGTATTGTAGAACGGCGAGCTTTTGTTGCGAGCCCTCGAGCTTGTTCTTGTCTCCTTTGTTAAGCCTTAGTCCTTTTAATCCTCAAAAAATGCTTTAGCTGTTCGGGTGCTATGACGAGTTCTTGGACGAGTCTCCAATGGTCCTTTTGAAAAGTAGCAAGCATCTGAGCGAGCCCCCAAGCATGTTCCTAGGTTGTTGTGAGCAATTGAGCGAGCCCCCGGGCATCTTCTTGAGTCTTCTGTAGCTTCCTTCTTGTGAAGGGTGTAGGTTTTGTGATAGGGGTTAGTAGCAAGCTATCCCCTGGGTAGAATCCTCTCTGGAAGAAAATTGAGGCAAATGGAGTAGGGTTTGAGAGGCGAGTTGTTAGACTTCATTTGTCTGAACTTCAAGGCCATTGTCTCCATTGTCTTCCTTTTTCTTGCTAAGTTGATTAGCATGTGGATGGCTGACTACATCGACAAGTCATTGTGTATTGACCACTGGCTTGTCCGATGTTGAGTCACTTCTGTGTTTTGGTGCAGATCCACGCGTGTTTGGAGAGTTGTACGAGTTCTTGTAGGCTAGTGGTCAGGTGTCTCGCTGCTTGACCCATTGGCCCTGGTCTTAGTATCATCCCCACTGCCTGTTATAGCAATCTTGGATGCATATTTTGCCTCATGAATGTGTTGGCAGAGTTGTTTCTTGTTTGGTTGCATAAAATCTTGGTGCAGCTTTTGCTATATCTTGAATTCTACTGGGCTCCTTGTATGTGCTGTGAATGTTCCTTCATCGTGATGCTTCTTTCTGTTGTAATATGTGTCCTTGTGTTGTGTTGAAGAAAACTTCTAAGTCTGAGTTCTTCTGAGTTGTATGATTGTGAGCCTGTTGGCGTTTCTTAGCGTCACTACTGAGTTTGGCTGTTTAGAACCATCCCCGGCAATGGCGCCAGAAACGCTTGTTGGCGTTCTTGACATAATCACT